>UCOJ01000252.1:0-144749 GCA_900474305.1 Cecidostiba fungosa | reverse complement strand
GCTTTTGTCTGAACCGAAAACTGACTTTTATGATATCTGAACTGCACTACTCTTCGCCGCAAAATCTGAACCACACTAGTCTTCGTAGGGACCGACGATATACAGCAAAGCATATAGCTTTCTTTCTCGATCGAGCTTTCTTCCCGACACTTGGAATACAAGGAGGCTCCTTAAATTTTCCACATAATTTTTAGTTTACCAAGGGGTATAACATTTTATTTCTCCAAAATCGTAGAGAGATTAGGTATTCTCGCCTCGTTGAAAGTCAACAGTATGCAGCTCTCGTTCGATCCTTCGATGGCTCTGATAATTAAAAGGAGTATAGTAGGGAAAAAATAGGTTGCGCTTTAATCGGTCCGTCAATCAGCCGCTCCGAGATACGCGAGCGCGCGCGGAGGTGTGTTTATCTGATTCTGCTAGACAGTGCCTCGAGGCGGCTGTTGAGCAGTTTAGCTTCCAATATATATAGCAGGAGTTATGCGCATTTTTCGAGGGATAATATGCGGAGCCGTCGTCGTGGCCTCAATTAAGCTTTCATGCCAATTTTCGCGAGTACGCCTCTTTTTATTATACGCGCCGAGAGAGAGAGAGAGCTTTGTCCGCTCATTGTGTATTATGTATAGAGTGAACTATACGCCCGCGCGATATTTATCGTGTCGCGCGAATTGTTTCTCGATTAGTCTCGCTCGTGCGCAAAGTATACACGTCCCCTTTTTCATGCAGTTTTCTCTAATCTCGACGATCACAAGCCCGAGAGAAGGGCTATAAGCCATCGCAGAGAGAAAAGCTCAGACCGTACTTGACGCAGTCATAAATGGATCGTCGCGGGGATTCGATGAGAGAAAATCGCGTATATACACAGCTGGCCCGGAGCAAAAAATCATCGGACACAAAGCAAACAGGCGACCACAAGAATGGCTCTCAAAGTTATTGCCTGCAGCAGCGCGAGGCTTATCCGTCGAGTTTATCCCTTTCTCGGAGCCGATCTCCAAACAGAATTTCGCCTGAAAAAAAGAGAGAAATCCGGTCGTAAGACGGCGAGAGTATATAAATATAAGGCGCATATCGGTATGATCGTTATGCAACTGCGCCTCATCGCATAATGTGAAACTCGTCAGAGGCGAGAGGGACGTATATCCGGCGGGCAGGTAACACGCGCGCGCGCACGCAATGAAAAGTCTCCCGGGCCGGCCATAAAAGCGAATAAACTGCAGTGCGGGGGTCCCTCGGGGACTACTCGAAGAGCTGATGCGGCACACGCGCGTCGTAAACGACCCTCGTAAATATCGATTTTAACCGGGGCCTCCTCTCTCTCTCTCTCTCTCCTGCCGCCTGCAGCGAGAGTTGGGACAACAGTGTCAATCGTTGCACAATGAGGATGAGAAATTGCAGGCAGATCTGCTCGAGACACGCGCAAGAGAGAGAGTAGGTCTGTCTGCAATATTGCGCTTTCGGCTGCTGCTGCTGGACACGAGCGAAGATGTGCTGCGCACGTGGGGAAACGACGTTGAAGTAATGCCGTCGTGGTGGACGTCAGTCATATTCAAACGTTCCATTAGAATGGTTAATCGAGTTATACAATATTAGAATGGTTAATCGAGTTATACATCCCGATAGCAAATATGAAAGTTTCCACACTCTTCACTTGTTTGCCGGTTAATATTTAACCCGCGCGTTTCCATTTATAACTCGCGAGCAGCCGTTCAATATGTCCACGACACCGAGACACCGATGCAAGTGCAGCGCGTATATATAATTCGCAGAGTCATTTCTCCGCCAAATATTCAATGCACAATGTCTGCCTTGCTTTAATTGATTAATAGAGGACAACGAGCTTCGAGCTTGAACACAAGATCTGCACTGCGCTGCAAAGTATACAACACACGTGCGAATTTTGAGACTGATTTTACTTCTCACGCACTTCGCGTCGCTCGGCGTCATTTGTTACAAAGTCTTTTTATCGAAATTCTCGAGCGAAGCTGCCATTAATCTCGGAAAAATTAATACATCTGAAAAGACAGTCGAACGAGAGAGATATCGATCTGTTATACCAGCCGGCGCAGCCAGTAAATCTTTTTAAACAATACGATTTGCACTTGCAACGATAGATTGCGCCACCTCGGCATAAAGTCATTATATTATGCTCTCTCTCTCTCTCTTTCTCTCGGTTTTGTTCCAGGCTATATTTTGTTTGGAAAAACCGTCGCCGCTAACAAGCGCATTATTATGCATTGAGAGACCATTATTTCTCATTTTTGTTGACCCCCTTTGCACCGCTAATATTTCCTTGTCATTATACTTTTATGCCAGTGCGCGCCGCGCCGCGCACTTATTCCCTTTACGACAACACGCCTTTTTCCAACGAAGCTGCGTGCAGTCCTATTTTTGCTCACCTATTCATTTTTCAAAGATCGACGATTGCGCCCAGAGAAACAAAAATCTTTAGCCGACGACTGTATAATTCAAACTTAAATTCTCGCACTTTTACATTCGGGGGAGCTGTAAAGCTCGTCGTCGGCGGTGGCGCGGGCGGAGGTCGGCTCGTATACAACATGCACATGACAGAGCGAGCAGCAGTAGCTATTGAATCGCTTGACCCACTTCGATAAAGTCGCGCGCGCATTGGAATAACTCGCGGGTACATTATACAAGCGCCGGGCCACTGCATAGGACGGCGCGAGCCAGCGAGCCGACGATAATTATTATTCAACGTCGCAGCGCCGCCGCCGCCGCCGCCGCCGGCTCGCTCATCGATTAGTTGTGGTGTAAACACGTGAACTCGGCCCCCCCGCGAGATGTCGACTGTCTCCTACATGCCTCGTTTCTGCGCAAGTGAGCACGACGAGTTGTGTGTGCGGCCCATTATGCGCGAGTTTCCATGTCGCTTTCAGGGGATATACTCGCTTTTTTCTAATTTATATACGCTTGGTTGCGGCTGCTGCTGCTGCGTATGGACCACGCGATTTTATAGCTTTATAGCTCCGACGTGCTTATTTTTATCTGAGGACTCTGCTTAAATCTATAGAAAAATAAATAATAATAATTTATAATATATATCGGCATGATTGATTTGAGATGAACAATAAAAGAAACAAAATCAAAAGATATACACTGGGGACTGCATTCGCGTTTTTTTTCACTCATAATTCCGCAAATGACGAGCGCTGCAGGCAGGCAAGCGCAAGCCTGTGTGTGTGTCGTCTCTGTCTGGGTTCGTGCATCATAAATACTCTAAATGGATACATACCGGGGGCTTCGATAGCACCGAAAGTGGGTCGCGAGCCGCTCGCTCTCTCTCGCTCGCTCGCGATGTGCGAGTCGCGTATAAAAAATTTATGCGCCAACTTGAGTCAGACCGCGAACAACTTGCACAGATATGCACCTTCGAATAACGCCGACTTGCGGCTAATTCATCAGTCATTCGCGCTATGAAGATTTACTAATATTTTCATTTTTTCAGCCAAATGATTTGCGCTACAATAAACGAATGTATAGAATTATTATAAATCTTGGAAAATACATCCTTTGCTCTCACCAACTTGACATAAATGCAATTTTTTAGGCCGAATGTATATAAATTTATTTATTCACGCGATTGTTAAGTTAGCATATTGATAAGAAATGGAGTGACAAAATGGCTCTCCTTATCGCGGCGCGGAACAGTGATGTCATTCATACAGTGAGTTAATCGCTCGGTCTTCGCTGTCTGGTCCGAACAGTGTTTTCTTTTTTACGGTGTCAATGGAATTCGATTCAATTTAACATGCCAATCACAATCGAATTCTTTCATTTGCGGTCAGTAACTTTTTCAAATCGTTTCTGCACTCCATGTCATAATAACTGCTAAATATAAATTCAAATAGGGATCCCATGAAATGATACTTTCGCCCTTATAATAATAATAATACAAAAGTAGGTTACGGTTAAACAAAATTCTTCGTGAATTAGCAGAAATCGCTTGTCTCTCGGCAACTTAAAATGCCTATAAAGAGAAAGAATCCCGCGGATTTCAACAGAGACTTCTTCGCATCATCTCAGTGAGAAAAGAATTTACGGAATTCCAGGTACACGCAAAAAGTCGTGAAGAATTTTTCGGTTTTGCTATTCTTTAATTATCGCCCTACGCGCTCGTGTTGAAAGTCAAGTCAGCCAGCGTATATAGTTGGTAACTTTGAAACAAAATTAATAATCCCATTGTCAGCGTTTGCATGAAATGAAAATTAAAGGGGCAATTTTTTCAACATTCAAAAGCAAATAATAATATACGTTTAATTCAGTGAAAATCGTCGTCTAAACAAACTCTGAAAGGCTCAACCATTTGGAAGCCTGTATAAGCGCTCGTATAGCTTCATAGAGCCATCACAGCGCAACAATGCGGGACCAGGAAAATTTTTGACTACATCCGAGACCACAGAAATATAATGTGTGTGTGTGTGTGTGCGTCGTTAGTGAACAAGCGGAATGAATAACGAGCGGCCTGGGATTTCGTGCCGGCGCAGTTATGATGAATTCGATTGGGTAATCGGCGAGCACGGGAGAGAGAAAGAGACGGAGAGTCAACGTGTGACGCCACGTTACCACGGTCTGTGGTTTTTAATACGCGTCCTACTTTTCGGAGCGAGCGGCTTCGCTTCTCTCTCTCTCTCTCGTTCTCCCTCTTCTCTTTTTCTCTCGGCTTGTTACAGCGAATCGCTGCCGTCGCGGTGTTCTCCGATTTTGTCGCGTTTTCTCTTTGCTTTTCGACATTGTTATCAAGCTTTTATTCGGTAATACTATACTTGCGAGATTTGTGCTACATCTCTACTGATATATATTTTCTTTATGATGATTTTTGGACTTGTGTGACTTTTTATTTTAAAATTCGTGGCTTTTATATATATAGCATTAAAATTAACGCAATCCTCTCTATTGTTAATTTAGTGTGCTAAAACAAGTGAAAATTTCACGGGATATAACGTATTGAAAAAATTCACGTAAACGACCAGCGAAATGATAATAGCTGAACCAGTATTACATCACACGATGAAACATAATTTTGGGAGTTCACTATTGCAAACGAAAAATTCTTGCTTGCCCTCTGTTCACTTGTGTTCATCGCACCTTATCATCAAGAAACAAGAATTGTAAATCTAAAATAAAAAAATATCACTCGAACTATAGTCATTTGAAATTTTCATCCAATTTGCTCGGAATGAAATTATTATGTTATCATAATAACCGATTCTTCAAACTTTAAACAATGTTCAAGTAACATTCACGGAGAAAAAAGAATACGCCATCCTGCATAATGTGTGAGTATGCGGAATCAGTCGCAGTTAGCACAAAAGTATCCGTAGAGCAAACCAGTTTTGGACTGGCTTCCCCCCTCCCCACCCTCGCTTCAACTTTCCAGCTCTCTAGTCTCTGGCTGGCGAAGATAGATGGCGCGTAGACGCTTTTTTGGTTTTCCATAGGAAATATATTCCCCTCATCATGATATATAGTGGTTTTTCAGCTTGCTGCTTGCGGGCTGCTCATGCTATAACAGCCTGAGTCTATACTGTTTAATGGTTATAATAAAACAAGTTCACTCTAATGCTCGTAATGAATTTAAAATAAGTAAACAAATTCAATTCCATAATCGTCAAGGATTTTAACTCCCAAATCTTTGCTTCGTCTTTTAAACAAGCAGCCGATCCCTATATTACGAAGCAAAACAATCAAAGACACCAGTCGTCCTGTTTGGTTTTTAAAATCCTCATGCGCATCCCTTTCGAGCATACCTAAAAACGCAGGTATATATATGGGCATCAGGAGATCGCGCTACTCGGACACAAATTCCTGATGCGCGACGATTGCCTCACACTCGTCGCACTTCCATCCTCTGATGTATAATATCCCCACCAGCTCGGCTGCAGCAGGCGACCTCGCTCCTCGTTTTCACTCTCTTTTGCCGGCGAGCGCAAGCGGCGACGTTATCTCGCGCGCGCGCGCGCGCAACTGAAATCGAAAGTGGTCGTCGCGTCGTGTCCCAGTGGCCTACTGACCTGATTACCCAGTGACAATGACACCGTTTCCCTCCTCCTCCTCCTCCTACTACTACTGCTCCTCCGAGTGAGTAGTTGCCTCCTTCACCTCTCCTACTATACTCGCTCCCTCCCTCCCTCCGCAGCCCACCTCCTCCTCCTTCTCTATGCACCGCCGCATCTCTCTTGCTCACTCTCACTCTCACTTTCTCGCTTGCAATAGATAGAGAGAAATAGCGCGCGTTGCATTAGAGCCGACGAGTTGTGGCCTTAGACTCGGGATGTATATGCGCAGTGTTTGTCTTCCCTTCCCCCCTTTATCTCTCTGTCGAGAGAGACTATAGCCGTTCCTTGATTGAATTTCCCGATGTTTTGTATACGCGACGATGAAAAATCCGACGAGAATTACTTTTGGGAAACGTGGAAATACGCACACTTTTTTTCATGGCTACGGGAATTTTCCTCTTCGAGACTGGAAAATTTTAGCTCGAGCGCGACATCTTCTCGATTCACTCGAAAAAGCCCTACCTTATTTATATGATATAGGTACGAGACAAGGTGAACGCATATGGGCAGAGTACAGCCTTTCGTAATGGCTTGTATAAGCCAAGGAAGTTTCAATTTTATGTTTTAGAAATTGACGGAAGTTTCAGACGCGCAGACAATGCTGGGAGTGCATCGCGTATGCACAATAGCACCTGCATTATGTAGTGCCATAATGAACGCGGAGGATCAAGATGTCTGAGCTCGTAAAGGCTCTTGTGCTGGCCAACTACGTGATTTGCTTTAAAGGGACTACTCCCCTTCTCGCGCAATACCCGACCGGAATAACTAAAGCGTGGCTAGTAAAATTAAGTTGAGCAACAACTAGTTTCTTGAGTGTGTGTCTAGATATCTATACACGAATACCTTCGCAGCAGTTGTGTATACCACCACATGCCTCGTATAGCGAAGCACTTTTTTTCGCTGATCAGTTTGCAAGCGCACGAGAAGCAATTATATACTGGATTACACAAATTGTTTTCATTTCTTCTCGAAAATGTTAAAATTTGATATCACAATTTTATTCCGCTCTTTTTTATTCGTCTTTCTGAACGGTGTATATTAAGCGCACTTTTGATGATTGCGAATCAATGTGGGTCACTTTTTATTAAAAATTATTGAGACCACCAGGAGTCCGAACATTACGCATTGGCCAAGGATGAATATTCGAGATGAGACGAGATTTGTCTCGATCGATTTCAAACAAGATGTTGCGTAATTTCAGAAATCACGAAAAGTGCGTAAAGAACAGGCTAAAATAAAAATAAGATAAATTCCATGCCAAATTTCAAAATTTTCTACTTTACTAAGCTTGAAATACAAACAGAAGTTTGATTTTATAGTACTTCAGTGCGATTATGTGATTTGCAATAAAACTCAATTGAGCAGTAGTAAAACTTTAAAAAGTGACTAAATCTTGGTCGTATAAAGCAACTCAAGCAATTAGTTAGATGTGAGTTAAAAATTATTCTTTTTTGATAGTTTTTCGAGTACAACAATTTTTAAATATAATAGCAGTTGCTCGATAAAATTGAACGATTTGTTGCAATGCGGCTCACTGCCATGTAGGAATTTCACATTAAGCTCGATTTATCGACCTAAATTAAGTTTCTCGGAATTCAAAGTCGCCGCGCAAATGCGTCAATTTAAAACGTTGATAATGCCACAAAATTAAAAATGCGGTTATTATCGCACATGCACTTCCAATTTAGTCTTGCGTTTTAAACAAAACAATAAATTCAATAAGATTCTTCGCTTATAAAAAAAACGAGCAATGGTATAACTGCAAGTTGCAGCTAGCTTTAATACGACAATCGCTCACGTATCAAATTATCAAGCAAGTATTTCTTTTCTTAAAGAGGTTAATTGCCATGAGATCACTAAGCGGTTCAGCGATATTTTAAGAAATTATGAGACTACTGTAATCTCGCTTTAATCTTACGACTGATTGATTGCGCTCAATACTCAATCACGGCGCTGCAAAGCTTGCATTTAGTGTATACCGAGAGCATGCACGAGCGTACAGACCTAATTTAAGTGCAGAAACGGCGGAACCGATAATCTTTATAATTACATATACGCGTACACTTAATTTTAGAAATTATTTACTACGGAGAAAAATAAGTCGACGGGACTAAAAAAAAGTATAATTTCCTCGAGCAAAAATATATGAGTATAGCCTTTATTTCCGAAAATATTTTGCAGTCTTGAACAAACTTCGGAGCTGTGAAGTGAATAAAGCAGGTCGAACTCAAGATTTATCTTTTAATCGCATCAATAGCCAAATATAGCATCGAGTGGAAAATTCAAGCGAGTAGCTGCGCATGAAAACACACAATCAAATAATTGTTAAACGGATAAGAGCGCGTAAATGACCATCGCGGGTCTAGCACGTGATAAGCAGAGATGAAAATAAAACAATCCACAGGCTGTGTGCAGTGCGCGCGATCGTCGTCGCAAACAAATAAACGGCGTGCGTGATGTGTTTCCGACTATAGAGATGCATATCCGCAGCAGCAGCAGCAGCAGAGGGGGACCTTCGCGTTCGAGGCCTTCGATCATTTTTTCGCTCCGATGATCGAAGGCCGCGCGTTCGAGTCTCTTCTCTCTCGTGGCACGATTACGCCAAAGTTTGTCTGCGAGAGAGAAGCAGCAGAAAAAAAAGTGCGCGAACGGAGACGCGCTTGCGCGAATTTCAGTGCGCGCTCGTTGCGGAGTTCGTCGTCTCGCGCGTAATTGCGCCAATTAAGGCGATTTCGACCGAAAAAGCGACGAATGAGGATGCCGCGAGCGACGAGTTGTGTCGCTTGCGGTTCTAAGAGTTGTTGAGTTGATTATTACGGAGATGAGGGAAACGCGCGGGATGACGGTTTCGTTTTTCGTAGTCTGATGCTTGACTTTTTCTTAATAGGCAAATTGGCGAGATTCTCTGTAGTTGTGGCCTGGTATAGTCGAGTTTAGCTGCCGATCTCGTTTATTTAAACGATGTAAAAGTTTAGTTGTTCATGCAATATATTCACAGCAATGAAGTTTTCGAGATAATATTGTTATATCATATTGATTTGGAAATTTTTATTGCGCGAGGAATCTTATAAAATTAGGTTATGAAAAAAAGCATCTCGAATATAAACTCGTCAGAATGCACAGGCCAATTCGCTTTTCTACATAAATACGCCCGCATCAGTCGTATCGTACATACACAGCAGGTCGACGTTGCGGTAGGTCCAGCGAGCATAACGAGCCTACTCTCAGACATATCACTTTCTCTATCGTCGCTGCGTATCTGTCCCCTCCACGGTACGCGCGAATAATTCACCGATATTTCGAAGCCGGTCTCTTCGGGCCCGGCGTTTCGCAAGCCGTATACGAGCGAGATATATATGTTCGCTCACTCACAAAGAGGATCGACGAGCGCGAAAGCTTACGAGGCTCACGTATTATTTCATCCCACGTATATAGGTGGATGATGGCGGCGGTATAGTGGGCCTCTTTTCCCCCAGACGAACGCCTACTTTCGCTAGTTTTGCGTAAGAATATATATACACACTCTGCGCTACTCTCGCTTGCTTTTTCGGTTGGCTAATGCTCCTCGATGCGGAGGAGCCCTTTGCTCTTCTGGCAATGAACGGATATCAATTTCTTTCCGCTTTTGAATTTGATTTTTAGAAAAAAAAACCTATAACGTATTTTGGCATATTGTCATGCCTGTTAGACTGATCAACGTGGGAACGAAATGTGTCAAAGTTACAGCGAGAAAAAAATAAAATTCTTCTAGACGATTGTTTCTCGAACGACGGTGGCGGTACGTTCGATTGTTTAAAGTTCATGCCATTTTTGGAACTGCCGCACACTCCGAAGTCGAATCACCAATGAGTTTGAGGTTTATCTAGCCGCTGAATTATTTATGGCCGACGGTTTCCCCATACCCTCCTTCTGAATTATTTAAGCTGGGTGTGGAAAATATCTAGAGACAATTAAAGTCTCGCTCTCGCGTGCAGTTCTCTCTACTCGGAGTCTTTCTTAATATTATTATTTTGCAAAAATCGACAGCCAGCTTCATTTATGTATACATACGCGAATGGGGAAGTAATCGCTCGTTATGTACCTCTATACTTGCGAAACTCGTATATTATAACGCTGTATAATTTTTTAATTTATTCGCCTTTATTGAAACACGTTGCTACAATTAAATTTTGCAACGACGAGCTGCGCACAATGAGCAGCGCGTATACGCGATTGTAAAATTAGGAATATAGTTTTCGATTATATTGGCAACGTTAATCGCTGCATATTATCTCTCTGCTCTATCCGAATAACAACAAAGGCAAATAAATCAAATCCGCGCATTAGCGATTCATTAATTCATGCGCAGTTGCAGTTGTGCATGAAATTACGAATGCCGCATCGAGCAACACCGTGCACCATTTTCATCAATAGGAGCTGGAGATATAGTTATGGCGTATTAATTTCACAGCAATTAATACGTTGCAAAAATTTACAACACGAATGAAATATATCGAGAGTTGAAATTGAGCAGTGTTTCTCTCAGCTGTCCTTAACCTCATTTCTCGCGAGTGCGGATCGTTTCGCGCATATATTCAAAATGAAATTAAATACATCCTTTTTCAAAGTGTCGGGGAACGTTACAAATTTGCATAGTATATAAATTCATTGGCAGTAGCTTCATCGTAACGACTCACCTCGATACACTTCTCGATTACATAAAAGTCTTTAAATAAATACATGACCAATTATTAAAAAAAAAAAATCGGCAGCAGCACATCTCTATTTCTCATTCCCGCGTGACCTCGTCTCTCCTCCCGCGCGTCGATGTCCCAATCTCCGAGAAGCCCCTCCTACTGTTCCAGCATCAGCGGTGAACCCCCGCGAGTGGCGAAACTGCCGTCCACCGAAAAAAAACTTTCTCCCTTAAATGCGTCCGCCGCGGAGTGGAGAGCGATAAAGTGAGGAAAGAGCGAGTGAGTAGAAGAGGAAATCAAAGCGAATAGTAGCCCACGGCCGGAGAAGAGGCTCTTTAGAAATCGGCTTTCTGGTTGGCACTTTACGAAATTCTAACGAGTCGGCGGCTCGGATTTCTTCTTTTTTAGACTCTGGAGATTTCTCGCGACGGAAAATGCAAAAGCGTTACGAGAGATCGTTTTTTTTAAACGAATTATCGGTTCGAGTAAATTCTCCCGCGGAACTGGGTCATTACCGATGAATATCGCTGCATCTCTGCCGATTGCGACAAACGCTCGAGTGCAGACCTCGCTTATAGGCGATCTTCGTTTTTTCCGTTCTTCTATATTTATACGCGCAGCCTTTTTTCGCTTTCGTCTCGGCAAATGTCGGCTCTGACGACGCGGACAAGCATTTTCCAGCAGGCGGAAGGTAATGTAGAGTCGCGCTCTTTTTTCTATAGCGTGTGTACCTCGAGGATATTCGCGATCGATCGGTATGTATTTGTAGTCGGAATCCATGAATGGCAAGCGGCCTTTGTGAGCGTGTTTATACGCGATTTTATCGATTTTCCCGAACGATTTCAATTGCAAAGGCGGCGTGTGGGTGTCCCTGCGATTGAGTCGTTTCGTGTTTCTAAAAATTCATCTTCAATAAAATTCCCCTTTATAATTTGATTCTCCTGCAAGAGCAGTTGTAATTGTCCTTGCACAAGCGCACTGTATATATATCGGCTGAATTTCAAAAACTACTCGCCTGCAGATATCCGATTTCCCCTCGACTCCGACTCGAGACCTCGAAAAGAGAGATGCAGTCGATAATGCAACGAGAAAGCAGAACCATTAATGGCGCGTTGCAGCTCTCGGCGAGGAAAAAAAAAGGTCGAAGGATGCATTGTATACACACGGCGACCTCGACGCCGCGATCTCTATAGGTACTCGCAATGCACGTGTGCGTGCATAACACACAAATGCACCGTGTTTGCAGTGTGGAAGCCAACATATCGGCTTAAAATACATCACGCACTATCACCCTATCCATTCCATTTCTACGAAGGTCAGCCGGTGTACGCGCGCGCGCGCGAGTTGTAAGTGGGTCTCGACCACTTGGTTAGTGTGTCATGGCATACTCGCTCGCTCGTCGCTCCCTCTCTTCGCTGAATAGGCTTAATCTCAATGTATACCGGCTAATACTCGCGATTCTTCCGATTTTCTGCGCGACGCCGAGAAGCTTATCGCGCGCCCTCGTGATTTGTGCTCTCGCTAATAATGACGAAATCGGCTGCTCACTCTCTCTGTTTCTTGGGAATTGATCGGCAACGTTTTCACGAGAGTGAACGCCGAGATTACAGTCATGCGCCAATTACTTTTTACTCGGGAGTGATGTATTGATCGACGTTCCACGCGATTACTTTATTTTACAACGGTGTGTGTATTTATAGCCGCAGCTCTCGTTCTTTTTCTTAACGATCTGTAAACCGATAATGTACTCGAGCGTTTACGTCGATCCGCGAAAAATTCCGAGTCTTTTAATTTTTCAATTACATATAACAGAAGAAGCAAAAATGTAAAAAATTAGGTCATCTAGAGAGGAAAGTCGAAAAAAATGTGCGCTCTAATACACTTATCATGTTTACAGAGCGGCCGATTATGCCGAGCCTCGAAGCATCCGACAAAGCTCGTCGTCATCTGGCCAAACATTCGATACACTCCTTCCTCGCCCATGTCATATTAAAAAAGAATATCGAGCAGTATAGCCTGACGTCAAAATCATCTATAAATAAGCTCGACTGCGGCGGCGAGCGCGCGAAATTGGGTTACTTCGTAGTTTCTTCGCGCGAGCGCTTTATCTCCCATCGGCGTCTCACACACACATACACACACACACACTCTGCATCACGACATGAGATATGTATACTTTATGTATACATATATAGAGCGGTGTGCATCGATGGCAATCGTGATCGGCGAGGATACATCGCTCTCGCGGTTTTTCAATCCGCAATTGTGGGGGTAATGATCGTTGTTGGTTGTTTCGGTGCTCGGGTTTATCGACACCGATAATGTATTGTTTTCCGCGGCATCATACTATATGTTTGTCACGACTGATGGCTTTTGAAATTGAAAGCTACTGGAATTGCTTTGAAACGCTCAACGATCCGATTAAAACACTGCAGACGTATATGTTCTTCAGAATAAATTGCGAACTTTGCAAAGATATATAATTAATAATGGAAAAATAGTTCGGCTCCACAGTAGGAGCGTGATATATATAGAAATCGTCGGAGAGCCATTAAATTCAAATCACCGAAATTCTTTCTCGCAGCAGCAGTGAGATTCTGCGGACGTTTTTTGCGACACTTCGATTTCATATTCCCCTTTTACATAACCACGGCGCAAAGTGGTTCTGCTCTCTTGCGGGGTGTGCTTTTCCCGAAGTCGCGCGCAAAGTATTTTGCAAGCGCCGCGCAGCTCTTTCGCTGCTTCTTCTCAGCTCAGTTCGGCAGAAAGAGAGGGAGAGAGAGAACATTCGCGACGCCGACGTCGCCGCAGCGCAGAGCCGTTGCCGGTTCGTGAATGCGCAATATCTCCGAAACGGATCGAAGTATTGAGCTCAAGGTTTCCGGACCGATTCCCTCACCATTTTTTCTTTTTCTTTTTTTTTAATATGGTTTCGGTGTGTATTTGTGTGTACCACGCTGAAACTTCGTAATTCCTCTCGACTTTTTTTTCGCGAATAATGTAATTGTGTGCTAATCTTTCTTTCTGCTAGGATGCTGAATCGGGACAGGTTGAGAAATGGAATTTGTGAAAATGGAGCGTTTGATTGCTGCTCTCGTAGAGTAGTTAGTTCTTGTGCAAAAATGTAATTTTGTTTTCAACACGTGCACGTACAATATATATAGAGCGTCACTATTTATTGATGAATCTGTGATATGTTGTATCACAGATTCATCAATAATTTTTCAAGATTTTCAAAAAATTTTTTTTAAGTTTGACACGTTTAAAAAATTTTGGGAGATATTCTAAAACTATTGAATGATTTCTAAATAATTGCACATATCCTGGCAGGTGGTTTATCACAGAGATACTTGCGATTAAATTTTGTAAGTGAGTGACTATACTCAAAATGTGCAACTTCCCGTTCGCCCTATATTATCAATAGAAAAGAGTCTTTACATGAACTTGTAAAAAAAGTTCAGTGTGCAACAAGGGGAGGGGGCATATCCCCCTCCCCTCCCAGTTTCGCAATATACTGTTTTCTCTCCGATGCATTTGAGAGATTCTTTTGTCCTCTCTCTCGACGCATTATGTCATCGAGCGCAAAATAGTAATTATCGAAGTTGTCGGGTTATTCGAATCAGCAAAAATCCAGCATTTAAAAGCTATTCGAATACAATGCCGCAATCTCTCACGCAAAACCTGCGCATTATAACGTCATACAAAGCAGCCCAGTATATAGCTTTCGCAAGCTACCTGCAGCGGCGGCGCACGATAAAAAGCAAAAAAAAAAGAAAAGCTCTCGGGCTGCAGCTCTCGCAAGATTCAAGCTCATTAGCGAAAAAAAGTATTGAGATCTCTCGCGACGACCCAATTCCAGCGCTGCAAGCAAGCTGAAAAAAGCCAAACAAACGGGGAGAAAATTTCAAGTATTTCATCTTCTGCACAAAAAGACACACCCTCGGCATTACGATCCAGTTCAAGGCGGTATAGAGCCCATATAATGCGATGCGCGAAAAACGCGCAGATAAGGATCACGATCGCTGAGAAAAAAAAATCGAGAGTGCGTGTCGATCAGAAGGAGGGGGAGAGAGAGCACACGGCTGGCGGATAAGAATGTGTGTCTAGTTTAGTGGGCAAGTAGGTCGCGCGCGAGGGAAACCGAGTGGCGGCGACGCCGCTCTGCGGTTACGCAATGCAGTTCCAGTGTTATACAATTATTGACTCACCGGATTAACAAGTAGGCTGGGTGAAAACGAAAGCTGAGCGCGCTCGCCCCCACCGCGAGCGCTGTGCTCACTTGCCCCTCTTCCTCCGCGCCGCCTCCCGTCGGTTTCTCCATTATACCAACACTACTCTTTCTCTCTCTCTCTCTCTCTCTGTGTTTATCCTTCGCCGCCGCTCTCTATATAGCTCTGTCTCGCTCGGTCACTCTCTCTTTCGTTTTCATCGCCGTACAGTCATACGCTGCGCGTCGATTACGCTTTTTTTTCGTCGAGGATCCCTGGCATTGCAGGCTCTTTTTGTATCAAAGAGGCGAATGCATTTGTTTGTTGTTGTACTTACAATATTTTTGTGTGCGCATGGTTGCGCGCATTTTTCTGACATTCTTCACTCCACTTTGGATGTATAACTGATGCATTTCTCGCTGTCGGACTGATATTTCATACGAACCGTCAGATATTTCAGCGAAACATTTGTATCGAGCGCATCGGCCCATTTCGGATCAGGTTTTATTTATAGGGGCTCCAATTAGTCGAAAGTTTTTACGTAAGATTTATCGCTTTTTCGCGAGTTCTTTCATCTGCCATGCGAAATTCGTTCTTCGCGAACGTTGCTTCTTTTTTTTTTAATTCGTCGGCGCCTAAAATTAAGCGTTTGTGTAAACATGTAAATTTATCGAAAGAATTAATCAAGTGGTTTATCTACTCGCGGTATTCTGATCTAGTGTAAATTCAAAGGGTGGTATCTTCGTCGATGGAAAAAATCAATCTTTCCAAAACGCATTAAAAAATATGTCCTTAACCAAACTTTGCTTATACGGGTAAGAATTAATGCCAGTTTAGAGAAACAAGCGGAAATACTATATTAACACCAAAAATAGCACAGAAACAAAAGATATTGCACGTTGTTGTCCACTACTCTTGTTTGCAGTAACGAAAATAGTTTCCTCGCGATAAAAAGCACGTCAGCTGCACCGACGATTGACGATGTCGCGCGGAAAAACACACCGCAGCTCCGCCATCAAACTAGAAAAAAAAAAGATATGAATATTCAAAACGAGCATGTGCGCGAAAAAGGCTCGAGGTCCTCTCCGGCGTGATGCACTTGGCCACCCACAAGTGCACTTATTGAGCAGTGCGCGCACCGTACGTTTACGAGAAAAAAAAAAGAAGAAGAAGAAGAAGAAGAGAAAAAGTGAATCACGAGACTTATAGCCTGAAATTATTTTCGGCCTTGCAACGCGCTTGCGCGCATCATATCCCTTATTCTTTTTCTGCACACAGCTCGTCTTCGCGCACGCTGCTGTTGCTGCGCCGTGGCGGCCAAGGCGGATGCCTCGTTCGCCTTGTCCCAGTCTCGCGAGCAGGCAAGCGCGCAACCGCGCTATATATACTATATACTGCCTTAGCCGTTAAAAAGAAAGTTTTTTCAAACTCAAGCGCCGATTACGCGAGTTCCGATTCTGCCGTAATGATGACTCTGCGCTTATACTGGGAGGAGGATTTTTTCTAGGTCACCGGCGAGCGGAAGAAGTTGTCTTAACTTTTTTTTTTATTTCTTCACTCATATTTTCACCCATTTTTTGCGATGCGAGTTTGAAGCACAGGTGACTAATAACATTGAAATTTGAGGAGAATCCACGCCAGTAAGCCTGAAAAAGTTTAGCATATCTCTTTTCTGCTGCACCCATGCAATTACCCTTTGAAATGGTAACATCCAACGCGCTGCGCGTTATCGAGCCGATGCATCGCTTGCGGCGGCGTGTGTATGGCTGCAAAAGAGTAATGCAGGTCGCGCGTCGTCGTTGCCGACCTACCGCAAGAAAAGACAGAAAAAAAAGAAGCGCGACAGAGACGAGAGCTATATGTGTGTGTGTGTGTTTGTGCACAGCGCTGCTCAAGGATACGCGATATGCGTGAGCGCCGAGAAGAAAAGGAACGCGAGTCGTGCAGTAGACGGTATATAGCGGTAGGTAATCTGGCTTTTTTTTCGCTCGCGCGCGATGAGCGCGAAGTTCAAGACTGATGCAGATTATATGGGGGATTATTGCGCAGGGATTGAGGGCAGTGTTGCACAGAGAGGCGCTACCTTGACCCCCTATTCTCTCTCACTCCCTCGCGAGCTCTCTCTTTCCATATACTCTATACTCTGTATGCTTATATATCTCTTTCTCCTTGGACGAGGAATTTCAATTTTGTCGCTGATGCAGTAACCGGACACGTGCTTCGAATCGATCTGATGATTTTTTTTTTCATGCTATTCCCTCGAATTTTCCGTTAATTTTATTATCTTTGTACACGAAGAATAATGGTGCCGCGCGTATGCTCTCGCTGCTGTACTCGTATATATCGGTATTACTTTTGCTAATGTTCATTTTGCGAAAATGAAGGTAGAGCGACCCTGACCGACTTTGCGCGCGCGCGACTTCGGCCTTCGGAAGATAAATTTCTGTATTTTTCGAAAATGCAGAGATACTTGTTTTTACTTTTTTTTCGTTATTGCAATCTATAAAAGTATAAGAAAACGCTTATTGCGTATGATGCAAAATATTCTAAATTTTTTATCAAGACTACCGATGACTAGACGATGCGAGTCGTATCCATGTATATATTTTTGTACTGTTTTTCTCGAGCGAAAAACTATTTACGTTAGCGAATAACTATATACTGTAGAATTAAACTTATATAACGTTAACTGAATAAAAGTTTGGCATTAGTTTATACCTATATTATTTTATTAAGATAAACTTTCCCTTCGATTATTATTAGCGCAAGAAATGAGCTATATATGCGAGTACAGCTTCTGGGTGACCAAACACAGCAATTAGCGCGGCGAACCCTGATGTCCACTAGCGCAATATCGATCTCACGCTCCTCGTCGTCCCTTCTGAAAATCGATGTATGCGCGGCATTGCTCTCTCGCCCGGCAGCTAATAAGGACAAGAGCGATGGAATTCCATTCGAAATAACGGGAGCGCGATAATGGACGGAAATGGAAAGGAAATCAAGGGGGGCGCTTGTAAACTGTCAACCCTGCCTATATAACAGAGTTATATATGTGCAGCCGACGTCTGTTTGCCGAGCCTTTTAACTGCGCTTTGAACTTCACCTGAATCCACGCCGCGTACGTCCTCTCAAGAATACTCTATTTTCGCTGTCGTATTTAAGCAAGAAATTGCTTTCTCACGCAAATTAGCGCAGACGAAAAGCATCAGACTGTGGCCGATCATGTCGTGTAAATCGTCTGCAACGAGAGCTGTGGCAGAGGAGAGAAAAAAAAGCGTCGAGAGTGATAAGCGCGATATAAAAATAGCAGTGGAAATGGGTCAGAGTTTAGTCAGACAATCTATAAAAAGTCCAGGTGCTGCAGCGCTCGCGAGCTATCTTGCGAGCGATTGTTGTTATTGTTGCACTTATTGCACGTATTATGAAAGTTGCGCTGCAGTGCGCGTAAATAAGGTTAGACAATCTTTATAAATAATTTTCCATGGAAAAACGTGATGGCGACGCCGTTAAAAATAGTCGCGCGCGCGCGAGAGAGAGAGAGCGATACAATCGATATACAGCCGAGAGAGAATCCGAACTGAAACAGAAGCACTCACGTATGCGCAGACGAGAGGAGTCTCGAGAGCTATTTTCGTTGAAGCTTTTTATGCAACAATTTTTTGATTCGTCCTTCTTTTTCTGAAAAAAAAATATGCGAAACATTTAGAATGGTAAGTTATACTAACCAAGTGGTGAAAGTTTCTCACTATACATTGCGCGCATCGGTTCGCGTATAATAAATACAAACTCGAGCTTGATTATTTCGGAAGAATTATTTGTCATCCAAGCTTAATCTCGTTATAGAGTCATAGGACGACAGTTAAATAGTCGAGACTAAAAGAAATGAGACACCCCCACAAGCTCGAGCCTAACTTCCCCTCCGAAAAACCCCATTCGTCCGACTTCAACACCGTGAAACAGTCAGACAAAGACTAAAAGATCGATGTGAACTTTACTTTGTACAGTCCGTTTCACTGACAAAGGCGTGGCTCGACAAATTTATATCCCCGAAAAACTATTTTATCATAATACTAGCTTATCGCGTTCTTTTTTTCATCATATTTTCTAATCAACTATAAGCAGAAAAAACTCACATCGCACAAGAGCTGCTTGAGTCACTTACGCAAGAATAAAAAATGAATCGTCCCCTGAAAATCGCGCAGCAACAGGCGTGTGTATCGAGCGCACGCGGCGATTCAGCCGGCGCCTCTCGCGTATAAAGCTCGCCCCCTGGCGCTGATGCACGAGGCTGTATAGTATATGCAGCAGAAGCAGCAGCAGCGCGTGGGTGCCGGCAACGCGCGGAGGGTAGCCGGCGGATCAATAACGCCGCGCAAGCGAGCTGACACACTTACCGAGTAAACCTGGCCTAGTTTCGCGCGCGTGTGACCTCATTCCGACGCGTCGTTTTTCCATCCCCACCAACTGCCGCATCTCCTATGTGCATATGTGTGTGTGTGAGCTGTCGCGGTCGGCGATAATTTTTCCCTCCCCTCTGCTTCTCTTCGTATTTTCCGTCCACCTCAAGTGGAGGTCGCTATATCGCGACGTATACGTCCTCGGCTAATCGATGCTTGCAAGCTGATCGTACTGATCTTTACTCGTGAACAGAGTTATTAGGTATTTCAGATTTTCGAAAATGTTCACCCGAGGTTTTGTATACTCTGCGTGCTTTTTGAAATAAAACACGATTCAACAACGGCAGTCTTCTTTTCTTCAAACACATGTGGCGTTATTTTTCCTCGATGCATACGCGTCATATCGTCGTCGATGAATTGGGCGTTGTGTGTGCAAGTATAGTCAGTAGGTTGTGTGGGTTATCGATGAATTTGGGACACGGTTGCTGTGTGTGTATACGGATTAGATTGATTACCGTCGATGCCGATGTATATGGTGGGGGATCACGTCGCTCTGTTTTATTAGGTAATGGACTTCTTTTTTAAGGGCAAACTCGGTGAGCCTTGACAAGGGGATGAACGCATATCCGCTGCTAAAAATATCTTCGGCGGGAAGTATATAGTATAGTTCAAATTTAACCCGCAGTCAAAAGTATCGATCGAAGATTTTCGACGAGAGAAGGCACGTATGCTAATGGAGTTTTTGTCAATGCTCATCGCCGTGCACACGTTTCACTTGGCAATAAAAGCTCGAATTCCTAAAAAGTGCTAGCGCGGCTAATTATTCCACGTATATTCTTAGTAAGTAGGTCAAAAAAAAAAAAAAGAAAAAAAATCGAGCATTAGAATAATGAAGTTCCACTACTGTTATGATGTAAATCAATTCAGCAATAACGTAACATCGTCGCGGCGCAGACATATAAATGACAATACTTTTTCCGTAAATATGAGTTTATCTCGTATATACGGTTACGGCAGATATATTACATTTATTTATTCCGTTCGCGCTTCTTTCCATCTTATCATTCCACGCATCGCAGGCGTCCTTAATTTCCTCAATTTATTGACTCGGTATTTCAATAGCGTAATTTATCGAAAAGCACCTAATTTATACGAACGCCGCGATAGTGGAAAAGATGCAGTATATACAAGTTAAAAAAAAAAGAAACTATATCTCACGCGGAGATAAGATTGGAAATAACCGAGCATACAATGATCGTCCGTACAAAAGTTCACTCATGATTGCCAATATTTCAGCGGCGTTATTGAAACCTTAAGTGAAAATAACTCCGACACTTCACTTTCCCTTTTTTCTCCCTCCCGCTTCGGCGACTCGACTCTCTGCGCAGACGCGCTCTCACTCTTTATTATTATTTCACTCTTGGGCTCAGAAGACCTCGCTCGACGCTCGAAACCCGCAGTTTCTTTTTTTTTTGTTCCTGCCCGTTGTTTTTTTTTCGACAATGCCTGTACGAGCGATAATTATGCGGATTGAGCAACGTTGGTTCTTCTCTTCCTCGAGCCTTTATTTTTTATTCCTATAGCTTCTCCTGCATTTTTGCCCTTCTTTATTCCAGGTAAATGCACGTTTATTGAGTTAAGTCGTTGCGCGCGGAGAAGGTTCCTTTGTCTTCCCTTAAAAATGCATTTCTTTTACGGCTTCAGGTTTGCAGGGCTGGCGTAGTGTACGCTGGCCTTGATTTTTCTTACGCCGGTAAATAAATTACTTTTATAACCACAGTAAAATCATTCACTTTCTAAAGTTAACGTTATTTTTGAACGCGCAATGGAAGCTTTCAAAGATAAAAATTACCGCAGCTATCTTTTTTTTTTACTTTATATATAAAGCGCGTACAGGTCTTTTTCAAAGGTATAATAATAAGTATATTTTCAAATAAAAAAGCGTTATAGCTTCAGACTTTCCGCTCATTTATTTTTAAACGCCCTTGTGATTCAAAGCAATGAAGAGTTATGTATTATTTACTCGCGCTTTCAAGATGAAGGTTTCAAAATTGATATACAAGGAAAAGCTTCTCGTGAAAAATCATTTGGTTTTCTCGTAAAAAAAAAAGAAATTCTTCCAGGAAGAACCAAAACGCATTCCTCGTGTGTAGTGTAATTTGATTTATCGTTTGGATTACGGTTGATTTAGTGAGCAGCAAATGGAAATATCCATGGGAATGAAGATTGCGAAATAGCAAGTCGAAATCTCGAAGCATAAAAGTTTCGTTGTATTTGGAAGGCAAAGTAGCCCGAGAAAGTTTCAAAACATTGATTTTCACCGGTTTCGGCTAACAATACACGAATACATATATACACGAGCGTAATACGTGAACTACATTAGGATCTATTTCGCTGGCTGATTATTACATTGTCTGAAGCTCGCTATAACTTTTATTTTCTGGGACGCGCGAAGGCTATTCTCATTCTGATTACCGAGAAACACAATGAAAAGCGTCGGTTAATAAGGACCACGCGAGTGAATTGCGTAACGTCGAATTCGAGAATGGCATCATCAGTTCGCGTTGCTCAAGCTTGTAACCCAAAATCGTGTGCTCATACGTCATATGCAGCAGTGGAAGCTTCAGCTTTTTCCATACCAACGATTGGTCTCACGATACAATTTGAAAGCAAAGTAATGTTGAAAATGTGGTGTGTACGCTATAGTATAAAAATTTAAAATACGCGCCGGCGCATCATACTTTCGCGAATAAGCTGCAATTTTTCCCCATCCATAAATCTCCACAAATAACATCCGCCGAAGAGCGGAGACGCATTCGCAGTCGCGATAATTGCGCAAAAAAACCTTTCTGCACAAAGCTAGCCCTGTGCACATGGCGGAGAAGAGAGAGAGAGAGACTCTACGTGCGCTCATATATTATATACGTGTATGTGTGTGTGTGTGCCTGTGGGTATACACACAAAGAAGCTCGAACGCTCTGCAGCAAAAGGACGCGCAGTTTATTTATATCCGGGCTCCCCTTCTCTCCTTCTCGCTCTTTCGTCGTGCACGCGCATCCCATGATGAGATTCTCGCGGCTATACGGCTAGTAGTGTAAGTACGAACAGAAGCAGACCAGCGCGCAGTAGCAGTATAGCGCGGCCGTTCTCTCTTTTCTAGAAGCGTTATAGCGCTCGCGCGCGTGCAGCCGATCGCAAGTGTGTCAAGGGCAGAGAGGCAGGGCTCGCCGCCGCTGCTGTCGCGTCGCTCTCCGTCACGGCCCGAAACGACGACAACGCTGCTGCGCGAGCGTTCTGTGTGATGGAGAATAAATAAAAAAAATGTGCCCGATTCCTCTTTACTGTTTTTTATGGGATGCGTTGAGAATGCGCGTGAAATGCTGCTGGCTCTTATTATGGGAATTTTTTATTCGACGTAAAATTAAATAGCACGAATATTTCGAATCTGATGGGAATCTTGCTTACGACACCTTGTTTGAGAGAGGCGTAGGTGTGATGAGCATAGAAACTTTCGAACGTTAAAATTCATCTAGACGATACGTTGTGACGCCATGAACTTCCGAGTTTGGAAAAGCCATTCTTAATTTTTGTAATGGGAATTTGAAATTGCAATACGCCCTCTGGCGGATTTTCGCCGCCATTTTTCTGCCCGCGAATTAAGATATACTCCAACTATATTTATGGCTCCAGCAGTACCGTGTAGACAAAAGAAATTTGTGTCCTTTACACCCCTCTTCAGGTACAAAATATAATCTTAAAAAAAGAAAAAATTTCTAACTCAACTTCTAGGATATCGATAGGATGTTCGCCTCCTCGTACGCAAACCCGTTGAAAAGCCTTTCTAGACGGAATTCCGTACGAGACGGCGAGCAGGTTTTTCTTTTTTGAAAGATCATTTTAAGATCATGTTTTGTACCTAAAGAAGTGTGTAAAAGACACCCAAAACGTTGTTTATTTTTCTTAAATGAAATAAAGATAAATAGAAGATTTATTTCGCGTACATGGTGCTGCTAGAGCCATAAATATATATATTTCTGAACTATTAGACGCTCGAGCCATTTTTTCATGAATGTTATCTAAATATTCATTAAAACATTTATTGTCATATTATTTTTATATTAGGCATTTTATCTCATTTATAGTACGAGCGGCCTAAGCAGACCCTAACGAATAAAACACTCAATTGAGGGTAAATTCGTACTCTCAACCACTATATATAGTAATATTTTATCAGTTATAATGTATATAACCTGATGTAAGCTCGCGTGTCATGTACTCTGGTGAAATAAATAAATAAAATAAAATTAATAATGTTGAAGTTCAATTATGAGAGTACGAATTTACACTCAAGTTGAGAGTTCTTTTCCATAAGGGAGACCCAACAAAAGGCAGTGAAAAATAAGTCTTAAAGCCTTGTTACCATGTTTTCTCGATTTTCACTCTTTGAGTTTCGGAATTGATGCACTCGCAGAGATCGAGAGCGAAAACGAACAGCCAATCAGAGAACGAATAGAATGATTAGTCTTCTGCACAGTATAGGATTCGCAAACTCGCATATAACTGAACATACGTGTTTTCGAAACGGCATAAAAAGAGCCGTAAAAATTAGAAGCAGATGGTCATCAGGTATATCCGCCTATTCCAATTGCGCAATACAGACTCTAGGCCTCACAACGACTCAAACGCTTCTTCCATCCCTATGGGCTGTATATAGTCGAAACAGGCCAACTCTCGCCTTTTCAACTCGGCTGGATTACTACGAAATAATCCTAACCGCCTGCGAGTCTACGAAGACTTCTCGGAGCGCCGCTAATCATAATTTACGTAATCGGCCCCGCGAGCCTAAAAAGACCACCGCGTATATATACCTATACGCTTATAAATTCAGCGTAAAGAACCTGAACTTAGACCGCAATTTCATTCCAGTGGGTTATATATACAGCTGCGACTCTCGCTCTCACTATACTATATACTCGGCTTTTTCGCCGAGTCTTCCTTTTCTCTCTCGCGCTATAATACTTACTCGTTGAAAAGGAAACCGAGTCGCCGTCTAAACAAAGAGAGAGAGAGAAACAACTGTGATTTATACGAGCGCGCTAACTTCCAAAGTAGCACCGCTTAGCGAGCGCGTTTTTGCATTTCGCTCGCGCTCGGTTATTACGTGTACATAGACACATATAATACAAGTGAACCGAGAACTGCGTGTCGCTTTTCGCGCTCTCCGTTCAAAATTTCTTTATATTTATGGGAAAATTCTCGCATCTGATGCATGACTCGCGCACGCGCTGGGAATTTCTGAGGAGCCGCGCGTTGCGAGCTGTATGTATATTTATGCGCGACTCTCCTCCTTCTTTGGAGATTATTTTCATATTTTCGTGAGTTTTTTCCGAGTTCGAGAATAATTCACGCCGCCGCGTGAGTTCGAAAACCGGAGTATACAGCTTGCGCAATTCGACTTTTGATATTACAATGCGCTCGTATATCACACCGTAATTTATAGCTGCGACTAATGATTTCCGTATAAGAACTGCACGTGTGTCTCTGCAGTAGAAATTTTGCATTCACCCACACGCACAATTATCAAACTATATTTCTGATAGTTACAGAAATTTTTCCAACTCAAATCTACGCGACATCTTCTACAATATACATAATAACAACGTTCGCACGCGTAGCATATTCGTGCGCGGAGAAATTATTGCGCCACTCGCGCGCTCTTCGTCAAACTTTGACAAGTGCCTTGCTCAAACGCGATCCCTCCGAGAGATCCCCCAATAAGCGCGAGAGAGCTGCATTGCGCGAATTTGAGAGCGAAAAGCCGATTATATTGACTTAAGCTTCATGCTCGCACGCCTCGAGAGCTGCAGCAGTCATATTGCTTTCCCTGCTCGGCTCACATACACACCAGCTCTCTCGTATATAGTGGTGCTTGAAAATTGCGGTCTCGCGAAATTTTCCGGAGCGCGCAAAAGTCATAGTCGTGATTTTCGAGCAGTGTATGTACTGTGTGCTCGACTCCGCCGAGTTGAACAGTCGTAATTGCCGCGCTCGCAAGTGGATCCGGTTGATTGATTTTTGGAGCTGTTTTCCTGCAGCTGGATTTGGAGTATAGAGCATGTCGACTTAATTATCATTTCAGAAAAGTCGTATACGCTTCGATAGAGAGGGAATCATTTTGCTCGTTGCACAATTTTCTTCGAAAATTCTGCAGAATTTTCAGTCACGTATTTCTCGACAACAGTATATTTTTCAAGTCCAATGAAATACAAGCGACAGACACGCGGGCCCGAGAATAATAATGATAAAAATCAAATTATGCAAATGGCAGAGTTAATTGCCGCTATAATATGAACGCCCATTGAGTTTCGCAGTTATCCTGCAAGCGTATGTCTGCATTACTGCAGCGCCTATAACCCGAGCGACGAAATGAACTTTCCTTATAGACACCAATCGCCCGCGCGGGAGTACAAGTACGTGTCCCGCGACTTTATATCGATCCCGGCGAAAAGATTGCGCTGCGTTACGACAGGCCCCTCTCGCGCGCTTGGATGCCTGTTCAAAAATCCGGCTCACCTCAATTATATTGTAGCTCGGATATTTTCTGTGGATTTATTATTAATCCTTCGCCGATGCCGAAGAAATTTCTCATCGATTTTTTACCGGTCGTCATTATATTCGGACTTATCTCAAAGTTATTCAAATTTTATTCGATATTCCCCAGATAGTTTTCACCGGCGCATACACCTAGAGAAAAAAAAGCTCCGATCTGCTTCTCACATGTCTGCGCGCGCATAATTTCCTTTGTTACGTAACATAATCGTGCGCATTATAACCCGATATATACAGATCGAGTTGATCATTAAAATAAATTTCGGTTCCGACTTTATTACACACACACCGCACACTTTAAGACGCAGTGCGTGTACAATACATTCCGGCCGCAATATTTCTATCCGCCATCAATGTATACACAACTTAATTAAAAAGCGAAAATATCGCGCGAGAGTAAGGGAATAAAGCGTAGATTACGCAACGTCGCAATTTACCGAATATCCAGGTAAAAGTAATACTCGCGCCCTCGGCGAGCATATCAGCCAATAACCGAGGCAATCAGATCTCTCTCGCCGCGCGCGCGCGCGGCGGTGGCGTGTATACACAACACGACATCTAATGCGCCGGTAGCCAGGCGAGCGTGAAATCGCCTGAAATTTCCAAATAAACTAGCTGTTGCATGGATACAGCCCGATAATAACGATAATCGATCGAGAAATCGAATTCGCTCGCTCCGACGTCTTTATTAACTCGAATATATACGAGAAAGCGCATCAAAAGCTGCGATACGGTAGCGGTATATAATGTAAGTAAGACGACACGAGAGGTGCAGCTGCGCTTGCGATCGCTCTATTTCGATGTAATACGCGCGGTGGCTGCAGCCTCTTTCGTCTTCCTTATCTATTATACGGACTCGCGTATACGCAGATGCACAGCCGAGATTCCGGGAATACGTATAGGCACAGGCCATTTCCGAATCGATTGCTCGTGCTCGATTCTCCCTCGTTAGCGTGAGAAATCGCGCGCCGAGATCTAGCTCACTATCCTACTGATGAACAGCGTTAATAATATATAATAGTTATACACTGCACGTGTTTGTTTTCTTCTTCTTCTTCTTTTGCGAAAAAGATACTTTATTAGATTAATTTACTCTGTCGAACTAGTTGCGCAGCATTTGAAAAGTCGGTATTGTAGCGGCGATAATAAGGAACAATTTGTAAGGAATAAGTACACGCTAGTTAGACAATTTATGTAGCTTTTAAAATGATTTTGCGAGGTCATTTCCTTGTTGTAAGAGTTTGCGTAATTTCCAGGATGTTAAAGCAAAACATTTAACAGTTTACTAATCTGTGATTCAAGATATTATGCCTATTGTGGAAATAGAACTAAAAATTATCTCCAACTTTTCATCCGTGGACATTTCGTGAATGTTCAAAAGTCGAAGAGTTTCGCAAACTTATTTTTCCAATTTGTTACACTGATTACGAGTCTCGAAGCGCATAATCACATTGTTCATACTTTATTGAGAATCCAGTGCACATAATCTCGTCTTTGTATATACAGGATAAATCGAGGGATAAATTACTGCATCTGCAATCGAAAGCGAACAGTGTCCGATTACGTACTGGATTAGGCAATCGCGCTTGAAACAATAAATATAAACATAAAAAGTTTATGAAACCGTTAACACAGCGTCAATAAAATCAATTCCCCACTAATTAAGTTATTCGCACGTGATTTATAATAACCAGCATCACCCCCTGCGCTTACATAATCCGGTAGCATTGAGAGAATAACTCGGTGTTATAACGACGACGTTTGCGTCTCTCACGATACCGATCCCCAATTTTTTCGCGCTCTCTCGACACTAAATACTCGGCGGTACAATCAATGGCTAACCCAATTTCCAAGATTTTAACATCAGATACACGACTTTCAAATACCGAAAGCGCAAACACACACAATCCCCCCCGCACACATGTTGTATATACCGAGAAGGAGTAGCGCGAGAGGGAGACCTGTTTTTTCCAGCGCGAATAATCCATATCTCTGACGTAGGTTCCAATTATCGTCTCGCAAAATCTGAACCCGATCTGCCGCGCAAGTAGATCTGAAATTGGTATACATTGAAAAAAAGCCGCTGTGGCATCGGGAGAGCAGATAACGATCTCCCATCGGTGAGCTCGTGGCACGATCTGCTCTTTCTCTCTAAAAGGCTCGCGAGATTATGCCGATCTCGCGAGCGCGCCGCACGAAAATTATTGCCGTAAATCAAAAATTCGCCGTGTGGGTTTACGCATTGTTAATAAAGATGCGCTTTCACGTGTGTTATATACACGCGCTTACGCAATCGAGTTCTTCGGCTCGTCTCATTGAGGGTATATTCAGCAGATTTTTGTGGGAAACTTTGTCATCGTTTGATAATGTTTTTTCATTGAAAGCGACCACGGAATATTCTTGCTTTTTAGGTTTAGGAGGTTCTACCGGTACGGTTACACTAATCAAAATGGTTCCCATTTTTATTTTTGAACACATCAACTTACACAAAATGAGATCAAATGTACGTTTTTGTACTTAATGAATTTTTGTACTGTAAGTCAGAGCCCATAAAGGATATTTTTAAAGAGGCGAATAATGTTCGTTTTATATTCATTTTCGTTTGCAATAAATTCGAACAAACCCTCTATCTTCGCTTCTAGCCCATTTATATCCTTCTGTATACGAATTATCAATCATATCACATCTTAATTTTAATTCTATTACCAGCAGACCTTCCTTAAGGGTATATAGGTTACCGCGCGTACTACACGTCAATTACCATAATCGCAGTAGACTTAAGAAATAATAGAGCAGCAGCACGTAACGTTTGAAATTATGAAATCCGCGAGACAAGGAGTCCCCGCGGGAGAAAGCAGGCTCGGAAACGAAAGGGACGCACTGCACAGGGAGCGGAGTACAGGCTGGCTAATTGGCCGAGTGTATACAGTCAAACCGCCTCGCCAAATTTATAGCCCGTCGCGCACTTTTACATCCAGGCGGATCTCCGTCGAGCGGTGTTAATACAAAGCTCGCGTATGCTACCCACGCATACAATATATAACGTATACGCGTGCGCAGTTTGCGCAAATGAAAATCAGATCGAAGGCGCGGGCGTCTCACGCACTGGAATTTGGATCAAGGCGCGCAAAAGCCGTCCAGCGAGCGTGACGACTTTATGGGGTTCGCGCACGAAACGACCCGCGAGTAAGTACTTACCGTCCGAATATTGCCGCGTGAGAGATAGAGGAGCTACCGGCTGGAACCACCGGATGTCGATCTTTTTGGGGAGGCAGACCGAGGAGAGAGATTTTGCGGTTTTCTCAGGACGTAATAGGATAAAAACAAGGGCACGCAGAGAGAGGTTTAAAGCTCCTTTTTCGCAATGCATCATTCGCTTGCGTCACTTTTGTTTGGGAGCGCGTATAATGCGCAAGTTTCATCGGCAAAAGGTATACGATACGAGAGGCGCGATTTAAAAATAGCGTTATATATACACACGCCGACTCTTGCATCTCGATCCACATCATATTGTGTAAGCCTCAATTTGCGAGAGCGAGAAAAAGGTACGCCCGAGAGTTATATTCCTTGGGCTCATTAAAGCAAAAGCGTGACAGTATTGCAGTAGCCCTTAACCCTCCGCGCAGACGACGTCTCTGCGGAGGTATATAATACGTAAAAAAAAAGACGCAAACAATGAAAATCATTTAAACGAGGTTACGAGCGGAGTCGGAAAAAAGGGAGCGCGCGAAAGTCGAGCGAAAGGAAGCAACGTCGGAGGAAGAGAGAGCTCGAGAGGCATATCAAGATAATGAGCTCCCCCTGTGTGGATAATTCGCGGCGGCGGTGCAGCAGCAGGAGCGACGAGTAGCCCGCGCGTACTTAGCGACGCGTGTAGCCGCTCTAGATGTAACCCGAATTTATATATACACAGAGAGATCGAGATACGAGTTCTTGCAAAACCGAGAGAGCCCCCGGATGACAAGCGTTATGTGCGCGTACATACACCATCGAAGCGGTGAGATCGACAGCTTTTCTCGATATTCAATCGAACCTTTTATTCGATCCGCGCCCTGATAAAGCTTCTTAATTGAAAGGCTTATGCGCACACTTTTTCATATGCAGCTTGTTCTGCAGAAGCACAACAACATTTTCGGCCAGCTGGATATATATATTATTGCGCAAGTGTGCGCCCCGACAATAACACGCGCTCAATTAGGCTGATTTCGTGAAACAACGTCGTTTGGCTTGTTATTACGCTTGATTCGAGCGAAATTACATACACACATTGCGGGAAAGTATGGTGCTTCGATCTGAATCAAACAAAATAAATTCGCGTCTAACACGCCGGCAATTATCCCCCGGCGAGGCGTGTCGATTTTTCATACTTTGCGTAATCAAATCTCGCGCATTGACTTTCTCAAGAGCCGGGAATATCGCTAACGCGCTTTTAATCGTCTCCCTACTACTACTGCTTCGATAGAATTTCTTACGCGAGTGCGTCTCTCTCGCTCGCAAGAATTTGATATAAAAACAGAGCAATAAGGCAAATGACTGCTCGATAATGACATAAAATACGTAACCGCCGATTCCCTTGCAGCTCCCCGATATCGTACACAATAACAGCATCAGAGAGATATTCAAATTAAGGTGCCGGCAACGGCATCCCAAATAAGCCGACAAAAAGAGCCCGGGGAACAAACGCCAAATCTCTTTGGCTTTCGCAACATATAAGCTGGTGCAAGCCGAAGGGCGGCGCGAAAGGCGCAGTGGAAAGTGATTTTCGAAAGCCCGCGCCCACGTGAAATTGTATATATGTATACATCTCCGACGCTGCAGACACTTGTATACTCGATACAGCTGCTGTACATCGTGTACACACACGGCGTCGGAGCAATTACGCAGAGCGGATTACGCCGTTGCTCGGTTATATGGGCGTTCGACGAGTAGGCGAGTCGCGTAACCGCAGGGATTAAGCTTATATCGGCGTAATGGGACTTTGCTTTTCTTCCAGATTCGATCTCTCGCGACCTTTGTCGATGTGACAGTGTGTCGACTGGTAATGAGCCAATTCGATTTCTTTCTTTATACAGTCGAAAAGTCCCCCGACGTATTTGTTCTTACGACACCTATTTTCACTCAATCCACACAGTATTTTTTTAAGGGTGATTACGATTTTTGCACAGCTCCTAACTCGAATGATGGGATGTGGAGTTTGTGTGAGTCGTTCGCGTATAATGAGATTTGCGAAAGTCCAGAGCGTTTTGGATTATACCAGTTTCAGTGTATAGCTATACCACGTGTGGGATTAGGATAATGATGCTCGAGTAGGATTTAATCGACTGGTAAATCGCCTCGATATTTATTTTATGAAGTGGGCGAGTGCAGTTTTGAATGAAAAGTTTTGAGAAAGAAATCGATCATTAGAGGCGGATGAATGAAATGTTTAAAGCCATCCAAAGCATAAAGGAAGCAACAGCCGCAACGAGTCGAGATAATTAAAAATTGAGCTATATCCCACGAGCAGTTAGTATATAATATATAAAACTCGGCGCTGCTGTAACGTATATCAAATGAAACTACCTCGTGTAGGTGCACAGTCGAGAGTGGGTCAACGACTCTGAAGAGAGAGAGAGAGAGAGAAAAAAAGCAGAAACCCCTTAACCAATAAACAGCGCGTTTATGCTAAAAATCTCGTCATTTCTAAGCCGAGCACTGAAAGCACACGAGTTATTTCATTGCACGTGACCCAATTTCCATCAGAGAGTCGTGTCCGCGCGCGTAACAGCCACTCGGAAAACAGATCCATGCTCGCTCACGCGTCAACATACTTGCCATACTACACCTACGTGTGCGACTATACGACGTGTTGTAGCAAGTGAAAATCTCCGCATATAATAATACACACACACACATATATATATAGAGAGCTTATTTGATGCGCGGCAGAAGATGGCCCAGTTGCATAATGCGATCTATCGATTTGTCTTTGTGTCGCAATCCGATATATATCGGATCGTAATCTTGTAACGCGCTCCGTTTTTTTCTTCTTTGCTCTCTCTCTCTCTCTCGTTCGCTCGCACTAATGAAAGGTATTTCGCGTTAGTCATACTACTCTACTTTTATTGAGGGTGTGTAATTACCGTCCGCAAATAAATATACATACGTGTGCATGCGCGCGCGCGCGAGATAACGCGCTGGGAACTAAACCGCACTGACTGTATATATATCCAACATTTAATTGTTTCTTAATCAACTTTAAATGCTTAGCCCCATTGTTCGAGTGCCTCGACCTTTTTTACTTTATCATCTGATTAAACGTGTAGTTATACATGCATGAATTCTAGTATCACAAAAAATCACATGATTCTGATGATAAAGTAGTGCTTTCTTCCAAAGATACGCGGCCTTGATTAATTATATAATACACGAATAACGAGCGCATCTTCCATTAGTAGTCGCGGTTACAATATATATATTATATATATAATACGCTCGCGAAAATTGCCTCGTTTAAATTTTCATCCGGCGCACTTTGCCCCTAATTGAGCGGGAAAAATCTCTGAGAACGAAAAAGATACGTCCTTGCATCGCGTCACTTAGCGCAAATTGAATCATCTGAAAATAATGCATTAGCATAGATCGAGCGTGTGTGTGTGGCAAAGACCGAAAAGAGCAGAGAGTGAGAGAGAGAGGAGAGGCACTTTGCTCCGGGCGTAATAGGCTCTAAAGCAGAGTTGGAGTTGCGGCGACGGTGCTGAACTGCATTGAAAGCTGCCGCTTTTGCGCCGAATGCATTAACCGTATACGCTCATTTACAAGTTAAAACCCACACGTGCACTCGGAAATCCGCGCTCGCGGACCTGCTTCGGCGAAATCAACCATTTGTCATATGCGGTCTGTATTATGTCGAGCTTTTTGGAAAATGATATATACAACACTTAAAATCGTGTCAAAATCAGCATAATTCAACGTGTTTTTTCTAGTTCACGCAAGTTGCAGCCAATTCAATTAGAAGCGAGTAAAGCAGTGGTTAATTAATAGCTGCATCCTTTTTCTATTTTCTCGTGCAACGTCTGCGAGCGTATAAGCATCAGCAGAATGCGATCGCACTGGAGCGTATGCATGATATAAGGCGCGCAAGTCCGACTCGCGTATGACGCACTGCAGACGTGTTGTATACGAAATAAGGCAGGGCATCGAGTGCTTCTGTGGGAAAGAGACTCGTTCGTTGTAAACAGTAAGTACACTACGTCTCGTAGGTGAATTTGAATTCGGTCGACAAGACGGACAGTCGAAAAGATACCGCTGTTCTGCTATATACACTCATGAAATATTACGGTTTCAATTTGGCTGCCCGCGGTTATCAAGTGTGTGTGTGTGTGTGTGACACAACTTTAGAAGCAAGAGCTCTTTCGTCGCATAGAGAATTGGGACGCTTCTCGCGCGGGTGGTTTTCGCGGTGGACTTGAGTCTTCTCTCTTTTTTTTTGCACTCTCGGTCTTGTCTTCCTTTTCCTTTCAGTCGGCGGTGTCCCTCTTTTTCCCTCACAAAGGTGCAGCGGACTGTACTGCTGCAGTTATATACCATATAGGAGTCAGCCGAGCGTAACTCGCCCGAGCTTGTCTTGCTCGCCGATCGCCGTTTTCTCTCTTTCTCATGTTATTTCTATATATATAACGTGTGTATGCATACACACGTCTGTGTATTTGTATACGTATTATGCACTCGGGAGAGCATACGTGTGCGTGCGTCGTATAATTGCGCGTAATACCGGCTGATTGTTTCTCTTTCTCTTGTTTGCGTCTCTGTGTGCTGGACGCTCTCTCTCCCTCTCTCGTGTCATATATACTGTATACCCGCTGCCGTACGTGCAGGCATTTTAGTATAAATGAATGCCCGTTCGCTTTATTTGCAGATGAAGATATGGCCGTCGGCGCCGGCGACTTTTCGATTGCGGTTTCCTTTGTTTTCAGACGCCGTTGTTTGTTACAAAACAAACTTTCTTTTGCAAATTCAAAATCACACGCATCGATCGATAACCACAAAATCCTCCGTATTCTCAGATATACACGGAACTCCCTCGACTCCTGCAACGGCTTATCAGGAGCACTATCCGTTTCCTAGAACACGGTTCCCTAATCACCAAATGCCAGTAATCCGCTCACCGAGCGCGTGCGTCTGGGCTTATTGCGAGGATATGAGTCGCGTGTGGGTGGGTCTGTAACGGCTGCGCGAAAAATGCCGCGGCGATCGTTATCTCGCGCTCGCGCTCGTATTATGAAATCGGCGCGTATATATGTGTGTGCATTATAGCTGCAGCGCTATATACATCGCCGACATACAGGCTACCGAGCTATACACCCTCTGTCGTCGTTTGTAGCCGTTGATTGTTTCACGGGACACTGGGCTTTGGTTAATCGAAGGGTATAGATTTCCTATCGAATTGTCCTCTCCTGATCCTAGTCTTATACTTATATACATACACAGCTTTAACCTAGTAGTAGCTACAGCCATGCGCGACATTCACGATCCGACAGTCTTCCAAACACATACACACAGTTCAAAGCGACTGGACAAAAATCCGCCGTTATTTAATAGCGATCGAATTAAAAATAATCTCGTCCAGGATCACAGCAACAACAACAACAACAACAGCAACACGGCGCGATAACAGGATACGTATAATTGGCTGTGCAAAGTCGGAGATTTCATTTGGTCCGGCTCGTGTGTTGGCTCTCGGCTTTGTTTCGCGGCTGCGAGAAATGCGTTACCATGCATACGTATTATATGCATGTACTCTCGGCATCTTGATAGATTTTATCCCCGTCGGCCTCTCTCTCTCTACACTGCAGTGTCTCGCTCGCCTGGCTCTTTGACCCGACGATGAGATTTTTCGGCGGCGCGAGTGTACTGACAGACACACGTAACGCAACGCCGCTGGACCGGGAGGCAATGCGATAAATCTGCTTTATTGAAAGTTCAGCCGCTTGCACCGCGCGCTGTATATGTGTTCTCGCTGTGCTGCGGCTCGTAAATCATTTTCAGCGAAATTAACCGCTCTTGTCTTTACGACGCCTTTGGAAATTACTCGCCTCTCTGATGCGAGAACGTTAGCGGGAGATTTTGTTTGTAATTGCCTCGATGTATATTATACAAGTATTATATTCGCGCGAGACTTTTCCGGACTTTATGACGCGCGTGTGTATCTGTGTGTGCTTTATTCTGTACAACAAATAATTGATTTACAGGCCAGCGCCTCATTGTTGTTAATGCTTTTTCATTCCCAGGACTGTACAGCTCTTTCGAACTGTGATAAATGAACGGTAAATGAAAATGAAAAGCGTCGTAATCCGATTACGTATAAACGCCCGGCGCGAGAGACGCTCGTATTTTATCACGCGCGCCGCACAGCTGTTACGCCATTACTTTTATTATCAGCCACTATCACGGTGTGTATTGTCTGTGCGGAGGCGCAAGCTGTACTCGATGATAAAAACCCCGCGTTTGACGTATTAATTCCGCGCGAAAATCGCACGATTTTATTATCCGCTCAAAATTCGAGCCATTATATCCGAAAGATACCGATCGGCCACAAATTTTAAGCACCTTGTTTTATAGCGCCTAAATAAACTCATAATTCCGATCGATAGCGTGTATAAACAAAAGCTTATTTCTTTCGATATTCCGTGTATATACACCTCTCCCTCTCTCGCGAGATCGGTAAAATACAGGCTGCACGACTTGACAAAGTCAGCGTTAAATTCGGTGCGAGTATAATGCAGCAGCAGTCGTAGCCGTGACACGCCTAATCATACGTCATTATCGATGCAATAAATTTCGCGAATGATACGCGTAAATCACTGATAAGCATCGGGAGCGAGAGGTGGCCGCGCAACACACACTTCTCTCTTTCTCTCTCCGGTCTCTGCTCGGCGCGCGCGCGATACACATCGCTCCTGCAGCCGCCGCCGCTGCTGCAGGAGAGTGATCCGTTGCTGCTATATAACGTTACTCGGCTGTATTGTTTATTAATCGGGAGACACAGTTCGAGCCGGCTGTTTGCTTTGCCTCTCGGCTAATGTCGTCGCCCCGGCTGCCAACCGGCTGGGATTTATCATTTTTGCGTGACTGCTGCCTCGCGGCGCTGCTCGACAATCGTTTTGACCCTTTGAATTTCGCACTTGAGTCTTATACATTCTGTTTGGAAATGAAAATACAATAACGACACCACACAATTCATCAAATACCACTGAGATCTAATTGACGATTCGATCGTTTTTGCCTCGCGCGCGCAACGGTTAATTTTTCTTCTCGACTCGGCGATGCCGAGTGCGTTATATACGATGCGTCATACCCTCGCGAAAAACGTGACTAACATGCGACAAGACAGTGTGTCGCGCTCTCGCTGCAGTCGACAAGCCACAGCGTGCGAAGACTGCGCTGCATACGCCCGTCGTTGCTGAAGTTTGAATATTTAAATTAGGAATATGCATTGTCGAGCGCGCTGTCTTTCAATTCAATGGCTGCAGACGCGTATACAAAGTCGGCGATCTTTTTCTCTCTTATTTTGTATTACTCCGCGTCGTCGTCTCGATGTCGCGCGAGGGTGTAAAAATATTTCTCTCTGTCAGACAATTCATATCTCACGATACAGCAACGACCTAAACAGGCTGGATCGAAGAGGCGAGTGCTGCACCTGTTTGCGATTTTCCGTGGAAACCGGTTACGAGAAGCGAGAGCTTAGTATAGCGGCAATTGAAATTAGCGACAGCCTAATCCGCAAAGCTACTGCAACAGTTGGATCGCCGCCGGCAACTCGTCTGCCCGCAATCGGCATGATTAAAGCGCGCAGAAACTCCGAGAATCCTCTCCCTCTTCTAGTATACACACATTTGCAGCAGCAGCAGCAGCAGTTTGTCTCCGCGGTAGGTATATACACTCGAGTCTGCGCTCTCAACTCGGCCGAGTAGAGCAGTAGCAGCAGCAGCGGGAGGGGAATTAACGCCTGTCCAGCTTTTAAGGCTACCTGTTATTCCGCGGCGACAAGGCCTATTTATATCGGCCTAGATTCCGCGTTTACACCGCGAGCTTTGCTTTGCCTCGCTTTGCGAATACCGCCCCAGAACTCGGGAGAGTCATGCGTGCTGCAGAACGTTGTGCTTTTGATGATGGGGGAAAGGAGTCGAGTGGAGTGTTAGGGAGATGATTTAAGGGGGAGGACCGATGAAATGTAAAATTTCTATACAGTGTATCCAGAGTAACTGCAATCCGTAATCGTCGATAATAGCGCACTTATATATACATGCACAACAAACACATAACACACACTGCATCAGCAGCGCCGGCGTCTCCTCGCGGCGCGATTCTCACGATCCAATTTGCGGCGCGCGCTCGCGATCTAATTTATGGAGGCGATTATTTTTGCGAAATCGCTCGTCGATGAGGCCGCTTTCGTTACGCGACACAAAACGCCGCCGCGATCCTCTTCGAGAGAGAGATCGAGTGAGTGTGTAATGATCGACAAGAGAGCAGCGCGTTGTGTAGGTCGCTAATTTTAGCTATACGAATTTTCGGGATCTTTTATCGAGATTTTGACCGACTTTGAGGCGCGCGAGCTTTTCGATCAGCATCAGCGAACTGATCATCTTTTCTGATTTTATAACGACGTTTCGTAAGCTAAACAGGTTCACGTCGTTCTTTTTACGCTCAAGGCGTGGATTGATCTATAGTGTAATAATGTATATACAGACCATTCTAGATTATCCAAGTCAGGAAAGTTTTACAAAAGCAAGTGTAAAACGAAAAAAAAGAGCAGAACGAACAGACTTACAAGCCTGTCGAAAGCACGCATTCCCCTCTGCAAGCTCTCAATCGCACGCACTCGAGCGTCGTAACGAAGCGAGCCAATTCACGCGCTTTCCAGAGCTTTCTCGGGCACGCTCACTTTCTATTAACAATGCATTTTAATTACATCGCGCTCAAGGTCGAAGAGCCGCGCGTCGAATGTATATGCGTAACGGCACAGTAACGTGCGCGCCTCTCATCTTCGCCGCCGGATGCGCGCATTCGTCATAGCCGTGCGTTAGATCGAAGTAGGCGTCGTGTCCGCCGTTCATTATATTTTTTCGCGCGCGTTTTCGACTCTTAATCGCAGCGCAATTGCGATATTACACGCAGGCCATTGTCTCATCGTGATGCCAGATGGACCCTGCGAAAATTAAATCGTTACAATGGGGGAACGATTTTATTGTTGCTAATGTTATTACAGCCGGCTTGCGAAATATCATCGCGCGCTTTTGTGCTCGTTTTAGATTAAAAATTCGAGCATTAGAGAGGAGTGCGATGCTCGATTGGCAATTACTCCGCTCTGGCCTTTTATTGTTTTGCGCTACTGCAGCGGCTATATAATACACATAATGGGCCGCCTGCTCACGTTTTCCAGGCATTTTTAGCGCAACAACGTGTGGGCTCTGAATTTTTTTACGGCTGCTGCTACATACGCCAGAGAGTTCTATATTAAGCGTGTTATCACTTATATGTATACTCTCCTTTGAATGTAGTTTTTTAGGTCGAAAGCCGCCGCCGCCGCGCGCGGGAGCTTGAAAACAGCTGTACGTATACTCTCGCCGACAGCTACCAGCAGAAAAGATACATGTCTGACTCGAAGTTTAGTGGATCGTAAAAACGTGTTTGTTCGCGCGCACGCGCGCGCGTGTGTGTGATATTATTTTTAGCGCGACTCGCATTATATGAATTTTTAATAATACGCTACTGGCAACGGTTGCGTCATTTTTTACTCTCGCTATTATCACAGTCGCTCTCGCGGCGTTCTGATATCTACATTTCTCAAGAGTAGGGAGATCCTATAAATTAATTTTCGCGTTTCTGTATACAAAGTGCATATCTAAAGCTCGTCGTCACTCGTAAGCCCAAACAAGCTGTTAAAAAAGTGCGACACGAGAGCGACTGATGCGGGTGTGCCGTATGCGCCCCCACCAGCCAAAATTAGTTGCAGATGCCGGCTCCTCAATTATAGCACAAAGAGAGGAAGTGCGCGCGGACCAGCAGCAGCAGCAGAATGTGTGTGTGTAAAGCCGTTCCGGATTTAGAGTCAAGCCCTTTTTCGCCGGCAGTCCCCGCGCTCGCTCTGCGGCAACTGGGTCACGTGCTGCTGCTAGTGTGTGTATACTCGCCATTTTTTCTCATTCTCGGAAAGAGCTGGCTTTCGCGCCTCTATACGGTTTTCTTTTCGAAGCCGTTGCTTCCTTTTTGTTTTCGCCGACACCGCGCTTCATTATTCAGCGCGCGAAATATGGCCTGAGACTTCTGCGAACATTGTCTGGCACTCTAAATAGCCCTACTTCAGCCCTCTGTGATGCTCGATATAATTTATGCTCTCTCGGGCTGAAAGTGTGAAAAATTCCAGCGGCTGATGATGATCCTTTTTTCTCAAAGCTAATGCACTTCCTCTCTCTCTCTTGTCGCGTATATTTTTAGAGATTTCGCACAAAGCTTCTACGGATAATTTCCTCTGATGCTTATATATAGGGATCCCACAGCGATAAAAATTCTCACTGCGCACTTACGCAATTTATTCAACGGCAAGTATATAAACCGATCGCCGCGCGTCCTCGTTCCAGCTAATCAATCATTTTTTCAAAAAACGCACGAGTGTATAATACGGTGAAACTTGCGCGTTTTTTGCGACGCATTGTTGTCACAGCGCTGACGCAAAAAAAAAGAGTCAACAACGGTGCGAGAGAATCGCGTGAAAGGTCGTACGCGCGCGCGCGCTCACGTTCTCGTATGGAGGTTAAGGGACAAGAGTAGTGCACGTGCTGTACAAAGCCTATGTAGGTATACACTCTGCGACGTCGGATAGCTATGGATGCGGGAGAAACGGATGACTGGATGGATTTAATCCGCTCTATAAACTCCGATACACACAGCGGAGGAGCACTTGGAGCATATGTAAGCGAGCTTGTTCAAGCTCGATACACAGCTCTTTTTTCCGCCGGCGATCCTCTGTGCAGCAGCGTTATTATTTTGCTCTCCTTTAAATGTCGCGTGTGTCGTTTTCGGGGGGTTGATGTGACCCTTTTCATATAACAGCAGCTGATCGATGACTTCGTGACGAGTATTATCTAATTCGTCTGCGTAATGAATAATGCAAGTTCACGAGCGAGAAATTTATTAATAACCTACTTTTGCAGTCTCCCGCGACAGCATTGTACGGATACAATACAGTTCGGTCCCATCGATTACCGTCATCGATCAATATACAGCGACGCGAAAAAGAAACTCTCAACGACGGCTGCACACGTACCAACGGCGACATAATGAGACAGTGATTAGGCCACACGCACCTATACAAGCAATCGCGAGGTATAAGTATACACCCGAAAAAAAGTCGTGTACATGGTTGCGCTCGGGACAGCGTTTCGCACTTGATACACATAGAGAGACAACTCACACATAGTGTATAGCGCTTGCGGCTTCGTCACCATGGCCTCGCGGCGACGGCGGCGATTTCCACCTAGTGTTTCCTCATCGGCGGCCGTTAGTTACTCAAATCTCTCGAATAATATTAGATAATCGACCTCATTCCCGGCTCGCCTGTGTGCTACTTTTAAAACAACTTTTCCAACGAAAGCCCGGCAGATCGATAACGTTAGCGCTCATTATTATGCAATCGCTGGCGCGGGGCTAACTCGACTTTTTTCGGCGGGCCGCGCGCGACTGTATACTGTATTTCTTAGGAGGAGGAGAAAAAAAAATAGAAAACGGAAGCCCGGCGAACCCGGTCCCCACCTGTTTCGAGAGTGTGTAAGAGAGCGCGCGCTTTCGGCCGAATTAGAAACTTGGCGCGAGCGCCCACTGGTGATGATATCACTGTAAATCCAAGTGTGTTAAATTACACACACAAGTGTGTTGCTCCCCATTTAAATACACTGTCACGATTTTAACACACTTGGAAATTTGGAGTTTTGCCGTGATAGCTGTGGGTGTGTATGGTTTTTTTAACGAGGTTGGATTAACGCAATTATTCTCGGCTCTAATTCCGAGAAGCGACGAAAAATCCGAGATCTGCGAGCCACGTGCAAGTTTATATACAGTGTATTGAAAAATTATTTCACCGTCTTCGCGATGCTCCAGCCTGGCTCAAAACTCGTTTCAAATCAGTCCTCTCATCAAAAATCCAAAGGAGCAGCCGTCGGCTCATTAAAAATCAGTAGCAGCAGCGGACGTATCTAACGGTACCCCGATGTATCGCTATAACGCAGGTATATACCCAACTCCTGGCTTTTCGTGTCCTTTTTCTCTGGTCGCGGGCGTCTCTGTTGATTTTTTTTTATCTCCGTCCGTTAGCTTCGGTTTCTCGCGCTCGGCGGCGGCGGCGGCGGTGCGCGCAGCCAGGCGTGCTGCGGGCTCTTTCGTGCGTGGAATAGGCTCAAGGCTGCAACGGTGCAACAGCGCCGGCGGTGGCACGAGTAACGAGCGTACGTGGATATACAGCACGACGTACGCTTGATGCAGTGTGTGTTGGTTCGTTGTGTATATGCAGCCAAGACGGGAGAAGGAGATAGAGACCGGCTTCCGTACCTGCGAAGGGCTCCGATATCTCACGCAGATAACCCCCTTTCGTCTCGCTCTCACTTTTTCTCGCTGGAAACTTTATAATATATATAGGCTGGAGTCTTCGCAAATTTAAACTTCTCGTTGATTTCGGGCTTCGACGCCAGCAGGAATTGTTGTCGTTTCTCAACTGTATACGAGAGAGTCGTTAGTGCGTTGCACCGAGCCTATTTTGCTTTTTCACAGCTCTCCTCATTAGTGTATATCGCGAGCCTTTCTTTCGGCGCTTTTTCTCAGCTGTCCGCAGCTGCAGCGTGCGATAATCCTTATAAAAATAGACGCGAAGCTAAAGCGAGGACGGAGAAAATGTCGCGCTACTCATGTGCGCGATTTGCACCTTTTTTTATTGCTCTAATTACCGTTGGATGCTGGCGCGTTCTTTCCGACCTCACAGCCGACTGACAGCTCATGCGTATCGCGTAACTATATTTCGCTACTCGCGATTATAAAGGTTTTTAGCTGCGCTTTCGACTGCTCGACTAACTTTGTCGCTTGAAATTACGATCTTTATCGTTATGCTTATAATGTGCTTGTTTATCGCTGAGAAAACAAACAAACTATAGTTTGGATTTTTAATGATTATTTGCATATTTCTAATTGAGCGCGTGAATACTGCCCGATTTACTCATTTGTACGCTTTTTTCAGACATATACTAAATTATGTATCGTTCGAAGAAACTACAATATAATAATTTACGTTTGAAGCCCGATCGTTGTTTCTTTGACCATCTACGGCACTTTCGCTTCCTCTAAAAAACAATAAAATCAACAAAAAAAAAATGCCACCTCGAGCCGATGAAGTCAAAGCTCCCTGTGCAATAAAACCAGACTTTGCAGCACGAGCGGACTTCTCTCGAACGAACGAACGAAAGAAAGAGTGAAACGGCCGACGAACGTACCTATATAATCATATAAGAGAGGAGTCAACTCGATTCTCGCCGGCTTTGAAAACGAACGGTTTCTCGTCTGGGATCAAGCTAGACGCAAACTGTATATATAATACACCTCTCTCGTATACCTGGAGTCGAGCGCGAGCCACACTACTATACCTCTAGCGCATTCCTGCGCCATAACGTCACTTCGCGCTTCGCGCACTGGAGGCTCATAGCGACGCCGTCTTTTCGGGCCTTCTTGATGGTCTCTTAATCTTTTTTTTGCCCTACCGGCTTTTTGGACGAGAGTCTTTTTGTTTGGGAATTTTTGCTAGAGATTTTATACTTTGTTTTGCGCGGCGCTTATTTGTCAATGGAATTTTACTTTTTCACCTGTCTACATATGCTCGTTCTGATAATGATGAAGGAGTTTCGAGTGATAGAGTCATTGACGAGTGTTTTACGATTTTTTTCTCTAGAATCGCGGAGAGAATAAAGATTGTAGCATAGCCGTATACGAAACAGTTTTGGACTGACTTTTGCCGGTTCTCTAATAGTCTCTGGCTAGCTAAGGTAGGTGGCGCATAGGCACTTTTGCTACAGGAAATATGTTTCCCTCATCAAAACTGATGCCTTGTTGGCCCTGCTGCTTGGGCCGCTCATCTCGCCGCTCATGCTATAACCGCCTGTCAGTTGCTAGTTGTTATAGTTTGATCACTTTTTATTTTTGCATTGAAAAATATAATAGAAAAAGCAAAAGAAAAATCTTTTCTTTATGACCAAATCTTTTAGTGAAGGAAGAAATAACATTTGTTCGAAAATCATTATGGCTCTGTTTATTGATATCAAAAGCTTAAATTTATACTCTAATAGAGTAAGTCTTAAGGTATACTACAGTATGTCTTATATTTAAATAACAACCAATGTGAATAACTCACTAAAGTTTTATTGAAAAGAGCGGCAGCTCGTTACGCTTATATGCTTTCATGCCATAGAACTTATCATCGAAAGATGAGCGCGATACTGGCGAATAAAATCTGAACGATATATCTTGCAAAATCACTTATGACATCGAGAAAATCTTATTGTATATTGCACCCTTCGCAATCGAGAAGCATCAGTGGGAATTCAGAACAATGCAACGCGTAATTACTGTTATTCAGAAACAGCATATAATTTTTTCTACTATATCGCGATATCATATTGAAATTCCGTTTTGAACGTGACTCGAACATTTGAAAAATAGCGCTGCACTCGATGTACTGATTCGCGCCTATGTATATGCATGCGCTATATATTTACTCGATTGTGCATTGCTAAATAAGACCAATCAAGGATCATTATTGACGCGGCTGCATTATTTCACGTGAAATGGTCCGGTTGCAAGATCCGAGTCTCGAACTATGCGAGAATCCCACCAGTATGTGTAGGAAACGACGGCAAGGAAAAGCTGCGAAATGCGCGCATGAATCACCTGCAATCTTCTTCGCAAGATCGATATCCTTTCCTTATATCTGTCCCAGTGTACAGAGAAAAGCAGCTCTTATTAGCATGCCTATTCCGCTTAATTTATAAACTGACGATAATTACGCGATGTCTCGGTTGACTCCTGACGCAGAACAAGTTGAGAAACTGTAGCGAAATTAAAAAGAAGCTATACAGTCCGCTCGTAAAACAATAAATCGTCGAGCGTGATTTTAAAAAATAAATCAATTCTCCCGGCTAATCAATAAATTCCATTCCCGGCATCAGCCAATACACCGACTGCAGAGAGTATATACGTAACGTGTGGCCGGATTTCAGCAAAGCAGCAGTCAGTCTCTCGCGTAATTCTCGCATTGCTTCTTTTTTTCAAGCTCACGATAAATTACAATGATCCATGGCAAAATACCGATCGCCAGCATACAGCAGCAGCTCTCTCTCTCTCGCACCTATTTACGTCTTTAACAATAATTGCACGGGTATTAAGCGAGAGAGCGCCTAGATTTTTCCCATTTTCCAACTGAAAAGCAGCAGCGGCAGCTTTGCAAATTGTTCTCTCCCTTTCTCTCGTACATACGTCGATTTAGACATCCAGTATATGCACATGCGCTCGATTCCAGCAGCAGCAGCGGCAGCTTATTTATGTACGTGTATCTATTTTTATCCGGCGTCCCTTTCATTATGCTCACGCGCTGCGCAGCTCTCGCCAACTTTATAATGTACCGTGTGTGTGTGTGTGTGTATCTGCAGCGCGCAAATATTTATCCCCGAGTGAATGAGCAACGATCGGCGATGCTCCGCTGAGGCGGATGACAAAAGAGCGTTCACGAATAAGAGGAGAGGAAGGCTGCAGAGTTGTCCTGTATACTCTGCAGCGCGACTGAATCGTCGATATATCGATCAAAGTTTCTCTCGCAGGCGAACTCGGTTCAATTGACCCAAGCGAGCGCGGCCTCAAGAGACTCTTCGAACGTCTGTGTCTGACTGTCTGTCTGTCTGCCGACTTGCGAGAGGCTTTGATGTAGGATTCTTTTTATGCCAATAACACAAAACTCCTCGTGTAGTTTCGCACGTTGTGTATAGGTACTCTATTCGTTTATCACGGCGAAGTCGATATATCGAAAATCGGTTTTGCGATCAGATACCCGGCGTACATCGCGTGTGTATAATAAATCATATTGTATAGAAATCGGCGATAAAAATTTCCAGCAAAAGTCGCAGCTTTTGACAATGAAATCGATGGGTTCGCGATTGAGCTGTGCGATCGGCAAGCTGATGTGTATACCACAAGCTGTCCCTTTTCTATACTGACAAATTAATGAATCAGTCTTCCTGCTCAGTTTAGCGTTACATGAAAAAAAAAAAACGTTTTGTTCGGAGCTTTTGTCCGAGTCACGACGCACGCGAGCCGATATTAAATAACATAATAAATGACACCTTCGTTACTTTCATTTTCCCGCCGCGCGCATGCGTATACACACGCCGTCATTCAAAGTGAAAAACTGCGCAGACATTACGACTCGATCTTAGGCTCATTTATGCATTATATATCGGGAAGCGAAAAAAAAAACGCTGATTACATTCCAGCCATCCCACATACTCCAGATCCGAGGTGCTAATCGAGCCGATATTTTCTATAATAATAAGCGTCACTCGATAGCGCCGCAACTACTCGCGTTTACATACACACGTCATGCTTTTTTCACTGTATAATACATGTGCTCCGCGGTATATATATAAAACTGCTTTAAATAGCGCGGGTTCGCGTTGTCGTGCAGAGTGCGCATGTACATATATACGTACAAGTACGGAGACCAGAGCGTATGTTTACTAGACTGGAATTCCGCTCATTGGAGGCGAGCGAGCGAGCGAGAGGGCGCTGCAAAAAGAAGGAGAAAAAGGTGTATGTATACGCGTGTACTCGAATGCAAACGACGGAAAAAAATACACGTAAAGGGAGAACTCTTTTTTTTGTCAGCGGTATATCTATAATTGTATTGGGCATTATTTTCGTCGTTGCGCGTCTTATATATCGTTTATATCTTGATAAGAAATTTTTCATTTTACCCCGTCAAACATTATTTAAAAGCAAAACGTGTTTTTTCTCTACCCATGTGAAAAGCCAACAAAAAGAAGGTGAAAAAGTGTGCCCGTTCGACGTGTCTACAAAGAAAAAGAAATAAAAACACCGGAGGCCAGATAGGAAGCAGCAGCAGCAGCAGCAGCGAGCGAAGCAAAACCACAATTGTATCTCTCCGATAACGCTTTCATAATATACTTACGCTACACTATCCTCTCAGTGTAGTCAGCGTAGCGCGTATAAAAAAATCGTACAATAGCATAGACTCGGGCATCGAAGCCCGGGCGCAAGATATACGTGAGCGTCAGCGCGTCCACACCGTACAACAGGTGCTTTCGCGTGCCGCGACTGCAAAAGTGTGTCGCTCGTGTAATAAATGCCACAGCGCGCGGGCTAAAATCGATCTGCCGATGGGCAGAGCCATATACTCTCACCGCTCTTGCACAATCGGCGGCGGCTGCTGCTACCAATTTCATTGTCCAATTTCGGTCTGCCGCGCCGCACACGTTGCCAGTGTGTGTATTACCTTCGTATGTGTAATACACGACTTTTTGCCATTGATGCTTCTTTTTTTGTGTGAGCCGCAATTTTCGTATAGGTATACGCGAGTTAATTTCGACAGGTGTAATGGACTGCTTTTTGCGCTGGGATTACTCGATTCTAAAAATATACTCGGCTGCACCGACTATTGTTTTTATGTATTTTTTTGATCTTGATAAGACGAGGTATACATCACGAGCCTTTTCAATATCCAAGTTTCTCCTCCCGCGTATAATCACTGCAATATAACGAATTCAATATAGTACATTATCCGCGATAACGCATTATAAATAATACACTTTTCAACAATGCATAATTTCCAGATAGGGAACGGAGTGTGTGTGTGTGTAACGAGCAGTGTGATCTACGATTACCGTCATTTTTCCACTCCAGCTGGCAGATATCGATACCCCCTTACACCTCGAGTCCACACGTTATCCGTCGATTTATTTGAGAAACTACCGCGCCGCCTTTATTCAAATGTTCGATACTTTTATCTCGATCACACTCGCGAGCGTTCGGCTTGAGAGAGGCGAATGAAAAAAAATGCACCGATAAAAACACAGCGGAATCGAGATACTCGCGCGCTACTCGCACGTACGCGAAATAATTTCTTAAAGCGGCTGGCACTGCAGCAACGCAATCAAGCGCAGTGGAGATCGAGTGTCGATTGCTTCTATATAGGCGCGAACGAAAGAGCGCAGAGAAAAAAGGGGCCGCGGGGAAACCTCGAATACGATGTAGCGTTATAACAATAATAACCGTAAGTAACGTGTGCAGTGTAGACACACGCTTGCACGCGATCCATCGTTGTTTTCTTATTTCATCTCGAGACAGCTGTGGGAGACGAGTTGCATAGCCGCGCGCGGAAATCGAAAGTATAGGTATACAACCGTGTGCGTCACTTTGACCGCGCGAATATTCGAATGGAAATTCCGCGGTACATGTGTGCATATAACGTGGCGGCCCTTTTCTTCTCCATCAGATGTTTAATGCATCTGGAGCTCGCGAAGAAATCGCCTTTCACGCGCAATTTCCCGCGTTTGGTGCATTTCCGTTTTCGTCGGGGGCTTAACTGCCCACACGAGACGGCTTGTACCCGATGTGAAATTGATTTACGACTCCTTTTTCGCCGGCGTATGAATCGACGAATTTTGCTGAATAACATAAAGAGCAGAACAGAGGCGGTGTATAATCGCGGAAACGACTGTTACACGTGTCAAAACGTGTTTTTCGCTGAGAATGCATGTTATAATAACAGTCGGCAGTTGTCGCAAAGCTCCGAAAAAATGACGAAAGCGGACGTTTAATCCATTGTCCAATTAGCACCAGCCAACGCTATAGAATCGATGTTTTTCTCAATTTTCCAGCGATGCCGAAGCGCGCAGAAAGAAATCGGACATCCAACAGATGAGTTTTCCTGCCAATCAATAATACACGCGACTCTTGGGTCGCCATTCGTGCCAGGAATAAAATAGCCAATACGTCGTGCCAGTGATAAAAGACGAAATGAGCCAGACAGAGTTGAGCTATAGAGATAACACACGTATACAGGCCCAGCAAAGCTCGCTTCGAGAGAAAACAAAGAGGGGTGACATGCGGGGATAACTCGATCTGTCGCTGCTTCGTTAGTCAGTCCCTCGGCGAGCGGTGGTATATTTACGTCCTCGAGCTTTCGGGGTGCTATATCGAAATATATGAGGAAAAACGCGAAAAAAATGCGTGTCCAGAAAGAATCGAAAAAATGTTGGATTTTGCGAAAAGTAGCCATTGTTCAAGGGCATGTACTCAATTCCTGAGGATGCAAACGGAAAAGAGCTTTAATTTGAAAAAAATGGTCGCTTAAAATAGAGAAAAATCATGAAAATTTTGGGATTTTTCGAAATTAAATAATGCGTCCTTTTTTCATCATTTTCTGCTATTTTCAATCGTTGAAAACTTTTTTCCTAAGCGACCATTTTTAACGATTTTTTTCAAATTCAAGCTCTTTCCCCGTAATTTCATCCTATAATCATGGATTTTCCGTTTGCGTCCCCAGGAATTGAGTATGGCTACTCTTCGCATAATTTGAAGGGCCGAGAAAACCGAATCATAAGGCACTTTTTACGCGTTGTAAAGTAGTTTTGAACTCTTTTTAACATATAGAAATAGAACAAAACTGTTGCAGGCGCGTGCCCCAGCATTTTTTTTGACTCATTTCTAAAGGCATTTTTTTCGCGTTTTTCCTCATAAAGTATTCGCATTGCTTTAACTCTCGTGTTTTTATCAAGATTTTCCTGGAGATTTGCTTTCCATTACATTATACGTCTGAATGCTTTTCAGCCGTACCACTGCGCCTGACAGATCGTGAAGTACCTGCGGTACTTCGTTGCGGTTATTCGCGTACTTCAATGAAGTGCGATCGACGCTGCGATGAAACGTTTACATGACCCTCTCGGTAAAATATTTACTTTATTTGATCGTGATGGATTTTCTTCAAAATTAACGTCTTTTCCTGGGCAAATTAATCGCACCCTCCGCTTAAAAATCCAGCAAACCCAACCAGCAACGGCGATAAGAAAAAAAGCACCCTGGAACGCCCACGTGCAAGAAAAAGCTCATGAAACACACGAAGGAGAAGAAGAAGAAGAGGAAGGATAAAAGCAAAAGCAGCGTCTAGTGTGGGTGGCGTCCGCATCATCAGACGGGCGCGTGCAGCGAAGGTCCTCGAGGATGTATCGTATAGGGGTCGTGCGGGGGAGGGGTGCGGCCGAGAGGAGGGTTGCGCGCCGTGAATCGCGGGCGCGCGTGCGACCGGGAAACTCGCGCTCGCGCACTCGGTCAAGTGTACTGGGTAACTGGGTCAATGAGAGCGCGAGCTCCCTCCCCTCTGCCGCCGCCGTTGCTGGCCTACAACCGGCGCGTCTAGCTCGCCGCGCCACCGCTGCTGATCTATTATTATCGCCCGAGCTGCTACTGATGCCGATCTTGCTGCTGCTGCTGCTGCAGCTTCTTTTTCTTCTACATTATATTAGACGCTGCGCTACTCGCGTGGACGACGAGCTTTTTTCGCCTTCTTTTGCGGTGGCTGATGTATCGCTGGGGGTTTAGACTTGTTTCGTTAGTAGAAACGCACTTATTGTGATTATATGTATATAGTCGATGGAAAAAACGCGTGTTAGTATGCCGTTCGGATTTCAGATACATCTGGCTGAAATACACGTCGATATCTTCGACAATACGTATCGTCGCCCAAAAGCTAATTAACTACTGCGTCACGTTATTTGATCGTTTGAAAAGAATATTTGCTATACACTGCTGCTCAATGCTACACTACGATCGAACACGCCAACGCCATTAATCATTGTTTTTCATGAAATTTCCTCTGTGTATATAGAGAAATTTCATCGATCTCGCTAAAGTGCAAAGTCGTTGCGATGAGAAGATAATACGCGTTTTAATGTACAGTTTATCAAAGTTTTTATCGTCGTTCCTTCGTCTTTGTTGTTTCTGCCAGACTTACACATCCGTATTTTTTAATCTAATACAAATTTATCCCGATAGCAGACTTATTTACAAGGGAATCCACTAAATTTCGCTCGAGCCTCTTATCATCAGCCATCATACCAAAAATTCACCGACTCTGATTTTCAACTAGTTTTTATCACAGCTAATCAAATCTATTCGTGTTTACTCCCAGACTAAAATATTCCAGAGCGACGTAATGAAGAGACTATATACTTGCTCGGTTTGTTTGTCTCGCGGCGGTTTAATCTCGTCTCGCACGCGGCCGTGTTTATTGCGCTGCAGAGGACCGAGCGTCGTCTGCTCACCGAGGATTTTCCGCTGCAGAAACCGGGAAAGCCGCTGGAATCCGAAGGCCAGACTTGACCCGATTCACTTCGTAAGGATTAACTTTTAACAAAGTGCTGTCCATAAATCCGAGGAAAGACAATATAGATGCAAGTGAAAATTAACGGCTGATATCGTAAACAAAATTAAGAACACAATTATAGCAGTATTTCGCAATTAGAGAAACTAATCGGGATGCAGCGCAGTATAATTATAGAAAAAAAAATCACATTTGCGACGACTGCGAGATTCAATTTTCCAACCGAACAAACATCATCCCACGCAGTGGGTGTACGACGTCGTTTCCGGCGCGATTTTCAAAACACGCGTCAATGACGACTGCATCAGTATAACACATCGTCATCCCGCGACGGTGTCTACGCACAACACAGTATATAGATGTATATGTATATACTGAGCTTACAGTTCGTCCTCGAGCCGAGAATCGCGTGCGCGCACGTGTGCATGCGTGTGTCGAGGCGGCGAATCAGCGCCGCTGCTGCACCACGTGGCCATGTCGCGCGCAAGTGCACCGGGTAAATGGGTCAAGCGAACTGCTCAGCTACTGGTGGCCAGCAGCGCCGTCCTTAGGCCGAGATTCAACTTGTGTGTGTACACACCCCTCGACGCCTCTTATTCACTTTTCTTGTATGCTTTCCTCGTCCCTCCCTTGTATAGTGTCGCCAAGTTTATGTTTATTTTTTATTATTCTTCTCTTTGTTGCGACTCTGATGTTTAGCCACGCCGCGCACGAGTGATAAAGTCGAGGATGAAGAGGCTGTTGCGTGGAGCTAGAAATGGGATTAAAAAGTATAACTTTGTATTAAGGCGCGACGCTTTTTATCACTCGCGCGCCACAGAGTGCTGCGCTAACTTTATTATATGTAGCGAGAGATTGCGCGTGCGAGTATTTCAGCTGTGGTTGATTGTTTTAATGTCACATACGCATTGTACACTACTCGTCGTTTTAAAAATATCGACAAGTCGCGACTGGTGAGTGCAGTGCAATCAATATGAATGAAGCTGTGCAATTAGCCGTATCCCTCCTTTCGACGCGAAAAGAGGCCACTGAAATTATGTCTCATCAACCTGCTATTAATCACTATTTTTCTAAATAGCTTATAGAACCATATGATTTTCCTCGATGATTTAACTTGTACAGCATAGATGTAACGCACCGAGACGAGATTATCCAACAGTGATATAAATCTAATTGAGAATCTTCAATTGCTCTGCGTAACCTTGTGTAACGACGACGCGTATAGTGTGATGAGTAAACATTCAATTTCATCGATATACACGTGTATTGAAATCTATTTTCAGAAGTTGACAGATACCGATACAACTAAAACTAACTGTTTTCCAGACTCTATTGTAAAATTAACTTTAGATAAAAGTATGTCGCGTGTATTATAATAGTAGCAGAACAAGCAAGAATGCTCTCAAATCCCCGAGAACTCTCCTAGCTCGCTGCGCACGTTTCACAAGTGCAAAACTGTATTTAGATTGGAAAATTATTATAAAAAGCGAATGTGAAATATTTATCTACCCAAGATATGAGTAATAATTCATTCAGCTGCAGTTGCACTCGACTGCGGCAACGGCATTCATTAACTCACTCCTTTATAAACATGCCTATATACCTTACGTAAATAGTCCGTTATCTAACCCTTTTCTCCGGTGATAGAAATTCCTCGTTTAATTATAAAAAACAAACATAGCACAGTGTTCATTGGCTGCGCATGAGCAGCAATCAGCTCACATATTATCCTCCGAGTAATCTCGCGCTCCGAGCCGTTTTAATTTTAATAAAACGTCGCATAAACATGCTTTGACGAAGACTCGTCCCCTTGTACAGTAATTTTCAAGCCCTTCATAATACACTTGGCCATCTCTTATTCATCCCTCTTCGAACTTCCCCTCCGAGTATATTATGTATGTGCGCACGACACACTGTCTCCAACACGCGCTAGAAACGGACCCTTAAATCCATCGACCTGACCTCATGCCTATACGTTGATGTGTACACACTGCAACCGAGAGAGAAGGAGCTATAATAATAGTAGCCGGTAAAAAAATGCAACACACCGCGCTGTGACGTCTGCTCTGCTCTATTTTTTTTCTCGCGCGCTCGCGTTCTGTCGCGCCGCTTTTTGAGAACTCCACCTGCAGTGCGGCCGAGCTCGTTTGCATAAGCTGGACTGGTTTTCTTCTTTCGCGCTGCTGCAGCTCTTTGCTTTTCAAGTCGGCCGAGAGTGTGAGCGCTGCCGGGGGTAACGTTCGCTGATATGCAGTCGCGCGGCTTTTTGGGAGAGGGCTGTTTTGACGCTGTTTTGGGGTCGCCAGATGGATCATAATGTATATACGATCGGGGTCAGGTATTAGACCGGTTTCTTATTTATGGTACAGAAGAGAGATATCTAATTGCTGCAGATCTATGAAAAATTTTAGATTCAATTCATCAGGTGTACTTATATCAAAGTTATAGCCGTAAAACAAAACAGTTTTGGACTGGCCTTTACCCCACCGCTTGAACTTTCCAGCTCTATACATTCTCTGGCTAGCGACGATAGGTGGCGCATAGGTACTTTCTTTTAACCTCCATCACAACCTGCGTGCATACGGCTAGATATGCAGCGATACGTCACCTAATATGCTAAAACTGTCTTGTTGGACCAGCTGCTTGAGCCGCTGATGCTATAACTGCAACTGAGTCTACTGCATAAAACTTTTGGGATTGGTCTAATACAGGGAGTAGCATGTAAAGCTGTATAATATTTTCAAGCGTCTCAAGCTTGAAATTGCTCGAGCTGTAAAGCGCCGGTTCTAAACGAATTATATGGCGCACTTTGTAAATATAGATCGAAGGATTTTCACATGAAGCATTAAAAAAAGTTTTTCAACGTGTCGACTCTTTATTTAAAGCAATCCAGCGTACAAGTTTACTTTGTTCCTTTATATTAGAAACTCTCCGGTTGCGCGACGCCACTTTTCAAATATTATATCCTCGCTCGCTCAAGGCAAGCAAATTGTATAGTCTCTGCAGACAATAAACACGACGATTCGCAACTGCAATTCCTCTTTCGAGTTTATACGACCAAACTTTGTTGCCCCATCCGAACGTTAAGTTTTCTCAAAGGGAATAAATATACGCATATCACATTCGCCGGCGCAGCCAACAACGTGGCATCAAAATCATCAATACCATATAATATATTCATAGCAATATATATCCGCATCGAAGGCGTTCTTTTCATAGCATGAAAAAGTTTCCCATGCACCTCGACGATCCACACAGATGGAATGATTTTCTCATCCGGAAACCCTTTGTGATCATTCCACTGCGCGCACAGGTATTATAGCGACCCACGCGCACTCGAATTCCTATTACCAATTCCGATACATATATATGTAGATGCATTATTACGTGCTCCCGGTTATATACTGTTGAAAGGAAGGGAAGGCATAATGCACAGTGGTGGTGCGCGGCTCTCATTGAGCCCTATATATATATACACCGAAACGCTCGGGCGTGAGCTTCCGGAAAGCCGCGGCGATGCACCTGTCGCACGAGCATTATTGTAATACAATTGTGCAAGTTTCGGGTGCTCCAAAAGAGAGAAGGAGAACCGCAGCGAGAATGTAAGCTTAATCGGTCGCCGACGATTATTTTTAAAGTGCCCTCTGTTGACTCGATGTCGTTACAGTGTAGCAAGATGTTTCTTTGTTACTTTTTGTCGTCTTGTCAATGATGAGTGAGGACGTTACATTTTTCTTTTTTTTTCGTCATTTTTATGCCTTTCAATTAGTTGCGAAAGGTCTGTCCTTTTTGTTGGAAAAAAATGTGTGCAATGCTGTCTTTTGAGTAGCATATGCAGCACGATAAAGCGTAACGTAATATCGTTAAAAAAAGTAGAATTTCATAAATAAAAGTGTCGCACGCTTTCGCGGGTTCATAATGTAGTCTGCAGGTGTTTTGACAATCGTTTTCTAAAGAAAAATTAACATCCAGCGATAAACTTGCTTCTCGAATAAAAAATCTATTTCGTGATTTTTTAATGCAAAGCGTTTATTTTTTATAAAAGTGGGATGATGCATAGTTTGTTTTAATTATTTTCATTGCAGGAAAATGTTGACTTGTGTACAAGTGGTCTGTGGCAAACTTTGATGAATCTTCTTACGCAATTTACAATTATGTAATACATATGTTTCCAAAATTTTTTATTGAACAAAATAATGGATTCCTACTCATAGCAAAGTAGTTTTCAAAAAATACTGCTAAAGATAAAACAATTTTTTTTATTTCAGAATTAGACAAGCTAAAGTTTAAAAAAAGTCACCTTGACAGTTCGCTTACATTTTTGAAAAAAACTTGTACATTCTTGTTAACGGTATACACTGCATTATTTCTGACCGCGTTGAACTATAATAAACAAAAAGTAGGTCACATTCAATCAATAAGTAACGATACAGAAACTTTTTTCTAAAGCAGCGGGAAAAAATTTGTATTGTAATATTTTTTAAATATTTAAACTAATAAACGACATTAAAAATACAGCATATTTATGCACGAAATTAGTTTCTTCGAAGATGACGAATAATATTTCCATGCAAGAATTGCAATTATTCGTTCTGACCAAACGTGACTGACATTAAATAATAAAGATAATGATGACATCAAATTGTCAGTAAAATTAGTATACTTTTTTGATCCCCTAATACATTTACTGTCTCATCGGGTATAATATATGAGCACATCACGACACGTATAAAATGTCAAGCATCCTCATTGTCTATGCTCCGGACTATACTGCAGCTAATCATAATCAAACTTTCATAGAACTAGCTCGAGAATTCTCGCATATAAAATACAATGTCAAAATGTATCAGCATCGAGCGATCTATTTGTTTATAGCGTTGCGGGTGGCTTATACATATACATACATATATAGTATTCTCATCGACGATGGCAATACGCGCTCTCGTGACCTTCTTCGTCGTCTGTAATATCGCTGAAAGTGCCGCATTAAGTTATACGCGATGATCGGGCCGCCGCGAGCCCTGAAAATAGTTTATGCGAGTAGTGCAGAGCTATGCATGTGGCATAGAATCGCGGCGTCGAATCGTCATCGGCGCCGAGTTGTGTGTGTCTGCTCGCGTCTATATACGTTCACGTGTGCACACACACTTATAAGCGGGTGTAAGTAGGTTCGAGGCATCGATTCTACTGCTGCACCGGCCGCCCCCGAACGAGCTTAGCGTCGTTCGCGCTTGTAAATAAAAAAACAACTTTCGATCTTTTATCTCTATATATACTATTGGCTACAGCTGCGTCGATATTTTGGCCTCTTACTCCTACTCCTACAATACTGTATGAAACTTTTTTCTCGTCATTCGTAGTGATTTTCCGTATTGAAAGACAGATTTTCAATTCATTCGATTAAACTGGCTGACGGGTGAAGGGTTATTGGATTGTCTCCACTGTTTTAACGCAATAATTCGATTTTTCCCTATTTGCGCAATCTTTTTTTGTAATCAGAGCACGTGCCGCGGGCTGCGAGAAATTCAATAAGTAAACAGAGTTTCAATTTGAAAAAACGTTAACTCCGGACTTTGATTTACATTCGCTGGAAAATCGAGCGAACGTTTTGCCGCCTCTCGTGTATACGAATAACGCTTTTTTTGCTCCACTATACACGGCAGACGAAAGTTTCTGCGGAAATAGACTTCGCATGAATGAAGCTTTTTTTCACGACTTGCAATAGACACGTTTCTATATATCGGCGTCTCATTTGGCAATGAGAGAGACGCGCGCGTACACAGCGCGATTAGCTAAATCCGACTCGGCTGCGATGATAAACATCGGCTATTTTCGCGAGCTCCGGGACAAAAATAAAACGTCATTGAGTCGGTCGTGAAAAATTAGCATTTCGCGCGGACCGAAAGGTATGTGTATATAATAGCCCATAGACCAGCGAAACTCGGTAGACCGCCGCTGGTAATTAGCCATCGACGCACGGCGGCACGCGAGGACTTCTCTACGTATTTCTATACACACACATACACACGTCTCTACGTGTCGAGCGAAAAAGAGAGAGAGAGACTGCGCGAGAATTGGGTCACTCGTATCAAACTGACCTACATACGCGGCCGCTTATCGCGCGTGTTATCGCGCCTGATAAAGCCTCTATTAGCCGCATGATTATACCGGTAGAAGATTCAGCGGCTCCGCCTCGTTTTCTCTCCTGTGCTGGCTTTTCCTAAATATAAACTTTTTGCTCGCGCTGATATCGCGATCTCTCTCGCATCGACTCTGTAGCTGCTGTAACTTTTTCGCGCTCGCGCCCCGCGAGACTCTTATTTTGGATGCGCGAATTGGGTCGTTTGGCGAGATTGGCTTCTTCTTTGCTTTTCTCGGTTGCGTGGGTGGCCCACTGCTGCTGCTGCTGCTGATGATGATGATGCCACGTGAGAGCGTTCGAAAAAGATGGATGAGCGCAAACTTTTTTCTCGATGATGACGATTTAATGACGGGGTGGGGGAGTTGATGGGACGTCCTTTTCGACATTTGTTTGCTTTTCGTGCTCCAGAGTGTCTTTTGACTATTGATGTAGCAAACGTGCTTATAGCTTATTTACTTTTATTATTTTAATTAATATCGATTCGATCTACGCGAGCGTGCCAAATTACGAAAGAAATAATTTTAATAAAACGCGTTGTCGTCATCGAGGAGCTTAACCAGACCCCTGATATCTGTAACTCGCGTTTGTACACAGCTGAATAAAAATGAATGTAGCGTGCTATCTGTGCAATTATTTGGGTCAATCTTTTTTTGGATACGTAATTAGGTCATTTAGCAATTTGTTTTCTCGTTCTTATATCAATAATTTCCGATTTTGAAGAGTATCGAGAATGGTGACGTTGGTATATTTAAAAAGGTAAAAAAAACCCGAGATCAATATTCGCAATTTTTGATAACGTGTGCAAATAAGGCGAAACAGATTTCAATTTTTCTTTCTTTCATATTCGCATAGGAATGAAAATACGTGTGTGTAATATGTAATCATTTCACGCAATCCCAAACGCATTAGACTCAAGATACATTTCTAGACGTGGCGTTTCTCAGGGAAAACGCACATAATAATTTCGCGCTATTATATAGCGATATTAAAAATAATATAAAAACGTAATTAGGCTGATTAAATTCTTGGAATTGACGCGCGTATAAAATAGCAGTATTTAATATTCTTCTTATTTTATTAAGCTTAGCTTGGTGTAAAGTAAATAGAGGCATCTAATTTAATTATATTATGTCAGAGCGAATTTCACACTGCAGACACACCTAATTTGCGTAATGGTGAAATTTTGCTCTAATTAAAATGCGCAAGTGCAATGAATAGAGTGTTATAAGCATAGGCTATTAGCAAAGGTTTCGATAGACTTGATGCGTCTCGACAACCGAATGTTGAGATAAAATGCAATTTGAATATAATTCGGGTATTATATCATTAAGGCAGTATAAAATAACAATCGAGCATATACATTAGCGATGGATGCGCGTTCAGTCAGAGAGTTACTCGACCATATCAAGATCATTTATCGTTTGTTTAATGAAGTCCGATTGAGTAATTTATTTCAAATTTTCATTCGTTCTTTCATATTCTTTTTCCGTGTACCCGTTTGCCGATCAAAACAATTTCGCGATAAGTTTTTATCGTAAGTGGGTCGCGATTTTTTTAAACAATGAGGCGCCAACTGATCGATGGGAAATTATTAAAATTCATGAGGATTCGGTGTGCCGATTTTCAATGGTGTCATCAACACATGCATAAAAGTTTATCCATTAATCAGCCAGCGATCCAAAAACCTTTTACCACTAAATGGCAAAATAAATTCAACGCGTCGGTTATAAAGATCCGATGGTCAGCAGTAAAAGACTGTCAATCATGACAGCCGTCGACAGATCGCCGGGATCCCCGCAGTAAAAACATATAATACACACATCGCCAGAACTAGGTTAGCAGTAGTGGTCCGAGCAAAAGTGCCGAAACAACAGCCTGCATCAGCGCAAAATTTACGAGCCACGCGACGATAACTCATAGTCGCACGCATGTGTGTACGCGCAGTGCATTCTATGCCCGAATGGGCCGACTAAAAATACCAACACAGCTGATATACGCACGTGCCCTCGTCAGTTTCTCTACTCCTAGTGCAGCGGCGGCGTCGCGACCTCGACGCGTCCTCGGCTCGAGCGCGCGAACTCTTCAACTTGACCCGGTTATATTCCCGACTGCATTCCAAAGGCCGCCGCCGACGATTCCCCGCATCCTTCGGGATTCCGGCCCTGCGAGCCATGCATATCGCTCGCGGTTGCGCGAGACCACCGGCTTCTCATCTGCATCCGCGGCTTGCTGCCCGCCAAGCACTTCCTTCCGCGGCCGACCCCCTTCCGGTCCACGATTATTGCTTCATCGGGATTCGATGCTGTGTGCTACCGGTCGATTGTGTGTAATGTACTAGCTTGTTGATGACGGACTGTGTTTTTAGACGTTCTGACATTACTTGAGTCTCTGTGGTCACGTCTGATACACGCCAAAAGTAATCTAAAACTGATCTACATATCTGAAGCCTTTCGTCGAGTGCAAATTCGTTTTCTTGTGTCAAAGCTCTTTGGCACGTTCACGAGAAAATTGGTTCCTCGAATGAGAAAGTGTATAGAATTTTAGGTCACGTTTTGATGTACTAATACAACTCAGCTTCTATCTTTTACCTGTTCTACTCCATTATATTACATTTTTGCCATTATATACATAAAAACAAAGTTCCTCAGAAGAATCCTATGAGCATAATTTTTTTGATTGATCGCGTCACGCGCGCGCGCTTTGCGACTCACATGTGTTACAGCAGTAGTCGATCGGCTTGTGCGCGAAACGGGGTCGCGCCGCTGCAATTTCATTGTGCTTACAAATTTATGGATTGCCGCGCGTTAATTATTAAACGCGAGCCGACGCTTTCCTTGCGAGTTCTGTTAAGGCCTGTGTGTGCCTATACCGGTATTGAGCGCTCTTTTCACTCCGGAGTACGAGGACCTGGAACCGCTCAAAGATCTACTTTGACCACCTTATCTCTCTCCTCTCGGAAATTCAAAATTTTTGTACACGAAGTAGAAAATTGTTTCTCACGCCGCAGCGATGATAAATTGCCTACACAGTAGAGGATTGGAAAAGTCGGCAAAATTTATTATCAGCTCGTAATCTTTTCACCTTTGCGATCGTAATTTTTCAAATTAATCAGTCTGTCTCGATATACCCCGCGTGAAAATTCACAGCGATCGATAATATACAATAAAGCTTCTATTGCGTAATTCAATCAGCAAAGATAATACAAACCGAACAAAGCGGCGGCTTTGGAACCGCGAACTATGCGACAAAAAAGAATCGAACCAGTCCTATTACGTCGATATCCCAACCGCGAAGCTTTATAGAGGATGATCCGCATCATCATCATCATTATCGCGCAGCGGCAAAGAAATTGTCCTCTACTCGCTCGGCGCCGAGAGCGAAAGTCCAGAAAAGTGGGCCATCGAAGAAAGCGTGAGCGTCGCCGGCTTATACTCACGAGACTCTCTTACGATATCCTCGCGCGCGACGGCGGCTGTGTTACGCCTCCACGTAACCGACGTAACTAGTATCATTGCCAACGAAAGTGCTCTCACCGGCGCTGTATATATAGAAAGTAAAAGCGGACGCTCGGCTTTTTCACTCTCGTTCGAGCCGCTGGGATTCCTGATGCGCGCGCGAGAGAGAGAGAAAGCCTTTCTTCAGACCGGTATTACATGTTGTATATAATATCGCGCGGGAAAAACGGGTTCGCTGTTACGTATAAGCCTGGCGGGCGGATGCTGCAACGACTCGTCATCGGGTTTATTTTCGGTGAAATTTTTTTTTATCGAGTTATTTGCTTTTTTTGTAAATTGGGTATTATAACTCGAGATTGAGACGACGGTTTCTTTATTAGCGCGGACTAATTGAGAGTCGGGACAAAAAGCGCGTTAAAGATCAACGGCTGGGATCGGATGACGAAGGTGCATGGGTGTCGGTTACGCGGTAATTGAAAAATGACGTCCGCTCGATAATCCTGCGGAGTCGCTCTATCGGCCGAGCTATTAAAACACGCTATTTTTGTTGTCGAATACGCATCGCGGAACTCGCTAGTGCTATTCAACTTTTGATGTATATATTGCGCATAGGTGTAAATGCGCGAGAGACAGTTGATATTCTTGTACAATATGCGACATATATCCTTACGTAACGTCATTTTCTCCGCAGCAGCAAGTATAAACGCCTGTAATTATGATGGTTTACGATGAGAGGAAGCTGAATTTATCCGGTACAACGATAATAAACCTTATCAATCCGTATGCGATTCACCGTGACATCCTCGTTCTACATAAAGCCGCACGAGCACATCCGTCGTTGCGGAGCTTATATTATATACACGACGAAAGCAGCTGAAATGCTGCAAAAGAGTCATCATTATTTTCATTTTCTCTCTCCGCGCCAAAGAAAGAAAGATTCTCAATGCAAGAAGAATTACCTTGGCTTGTATAGCATGTAGCTATACACATATAGCAGCTAATATAACGTATACGAAAATTTTTCTCGATAACAAAACCCCTGTTAATCCATATAGCAAGGCGCATCATGATGTGAAGAATAATCCCAGCAAATAAATCAAAAACCGCACAAAGAAACAACTGCGCGCGCAGAATACACACAAAGCATCATCCAATTATAATCGATAAAAGTGATATCTCCATCCCGCAGCCGGGGAATAATAATAATCCACGTCGGCAGCACCGTGTATATAAAGGAGGGCGGATTTATTAGACGGAAAGAGAGAAATAGAGAGAGTATCGGTCCCCCCTCCCCTCGAGGCTTAATCTCGAGCTTATACACTGTGTACAGGGGATGTTATACGCCTACGCGCTCGGAATATAAATCTCACTTATACGCAAACGAAGACGAACGCATTCGCGCGTTTCTTTTTCATCCTTTTTTCTTCTCGCCGCAAGCTTTTTGCTTCTCGAATACTGCTCTTGAATATGTATACATCATACACGGGCTTTGATCCTTCCGGGGAAGCTTCTCTTATATTCACGGCGAGATTATGCTTTTCGAGAAAATGAAATTGTTTATACGCCACGACGCAGCCTTAAAACTATGATTTCCCCCCAACTATTATAGGATCATCGTTACCGCGTTAATCAGTTTACCATCACGGCTACTGCAATAAAAAGTATAGCTCTCCATAATAATATAAAGTAAATTCCTGCCTCGGCTAGCCAGAGAAAGCCAGCAGCCGCTGTACACGTTGAGAAAAAATCAATCATACCGATAGATCTCCGACGACTCGGGTCAGGCCCGTCAATATACGCATAAAAGCGAATAGTCCCATAAATCAGGCGAAAAACTCGGCATACGTCGAAGCGCATGCGAAGTCAGGCCCGGACAGCCGGTACGCTTTATACCACGGCAATATACTCCCCCGCAAATCCCATTATAAAAGCTGTCGTGCAGTCCGACTTTTTCTACCTCTCGCTCCCACTGATGCAGCTTTTCGGCTACTGGTGTATAATCGTAGCGGGATGAGGGCCTCATCCGTTTTTATTGCGCTCGATGTTTTTCTTCGATTTTGCAGCCTCGCGAGTGCTGAGGATGAATTACTGCACCGCGTGTAAAAAAACGGAGGAACAAGAAAGTGCCTGGCCCCTTTCCTCGTCCGCTTTCGCTCTCGGCCTAAAGAACTCCCTCTCGGTTTTTTTTTCGTAGGTAGCCTTTTTCGGCTTTGTCTTTTTTTTGCGCCGCTTTTTTCACACTTTTCCCCTTTTCACAGTGTGCAGGACGGTCGACTACTTCTTTTCCCTCGTAAATAAGACCTTATTTTTTTCAACTCCTTTACTCCGAATCGTACCTCGAGCTTTTTCAATTTTACGTTTCGCGCGTTAAAAAGTATGTACACTCGACACAGTTCAAACAAAGTGAATATAATTTCTTGACTTTTCGAAAAACGTTACGCGAACATCAGAGCTGGCGTATATACCAAAAGGTGATAAGGACGTTTTATAATGTCTAACGGAAAAGAAAGCGGTATAGAAAGTTGGCGTAACCGTCCTGCCGATGATATTTTCGACATATAGACCGTCGGGCCGGTCTCGCAGAGTCGGGACACGGTTTTCTAACGTCGCTGTGAAGTAACACCCGTATCGCACCCGAAATCCTCTCATTTTCGAGCCGCGCGGTATAACTTTCGCGTTTTCTAAAAATACCCTCACAATATGGGCAAATCGCAAAAATAAATATGTCTATTCTCCCAATATTATATAAGCTCGATATTAATTATGTGGGAGTGTGTGTGTGAGTATACATCGCGGGATAAATTACACTTCTCTGATCGAGAGTTTCTAATTGAGCTGCAAACGTATTACCATACGTTAATGGCAAATTAAATCTACTTTATTTACAACTAATAATCGCAATATGATTAATTTTGAATAAAGCGTGTACAGCGCGTTGTATAACACGTTTTCACACAGCAAATAACGCGTTTACAACTATACGCTCACGATGTTCGAGTTTATCAATTATTTATCGACGGTAATTTCTCCAACAACGTGTGTTCAAGACAATCAAGACGAAAGCCCCAATTAAGAGGAAAAGTCGCATTAAAAAAAAAGGAAAAAGAAACTCGCTGTTCTAACGAACAAAAAGCTACTCGAGCGGTGACATTCCTCTCCCTCACTCCCTTTCTATTTGCCTTTTCCGCCCTTCGCCGAGTTTTTCACTCGCTCTCTCCCTCTCGGGGGCAGTGGGTCAGTGGCGGCACACTCGTAGCATAATATAGTAGTCCCGTCAATTGCACGCAATAATTCGTCGAGCCGATGCAGCAGCAAAAGCAGCAGCCGAGCCCTCAAAATATTTACTCTCCGGGCCTTAATTTACGAGGCCCACCCTCGAGCCTCTATACACCATTCAGACGTGTGTCCCGGGCCCCCCGTCGTCAATGCAGTTTTCCTTTTCGCTACTGCCACGTTGCGCCTTCGCACTCACTCTTGCCGTTTCCTTTTTTCCGCTGACGACTCTGTTTGCCTCTGTTTTGACTGCAGGCGTAGGAAAAAAGCTTTCGGGCCGATTTTCCACGCAGGCAGGGAAGTTCGTTGAACGGGGTCACTCGGACACACACTGTAAAAGCCGGGTTTTTCGAAAAATTTTGGGTGGCTTCCTTTGAAAAATAACGTGCTGAGAGGACTGCACGCGGTTGCCATTGTTTTCGCGCCGGTAGCCCGGCTACTCCGCCGCTTTGATCTCGCTGTATATATACTGAAGTATATAGCGCCGGAGACAATATGTATAAACGAGATTTTTCGAAACCGATAGCGCAAACAAACAAAATTCTTGCGTAAATAATTGTATTACATAAACGCGATGAGATAATAAAGCTCGATATTCTTCCTTACGCTGAAAGGACTACTGGAATTCCGACGACATCGTTTCGTTATTCTGAAATCAGATATTCAATCAATATTTATCGCCGTGTCATGGCGGCTGAATAACACACATCTTTTATTTACGGCGTGTTGACTTTTCTTACAGAATATCAACACGTGCATTCACGCTGTACATATACTTTATAGATACACACGTTGCGTATACATCCTCTCGGGCTATGTATACCTATAGGTGCAATGCAAAGACACATGAATTATCAGCCTATAATAGTAGCTCACGTCCAATGTGTCAGTCCCTTGCATATAATCCCGACGTGTTTGCGGCTTGCACAAGTTTCTATACACACACGAAAATGCAGCGTTCAAGTGGCTTATCAATACCTCTCTCCCATCAGAGAAACAACTTTATATTACATCCTCATCAGCCAAAAAAGCAAAAGTATACACACGGCTAGTTTTGTAATTCCGAGTCAATAGAAACGTAACGTATAGACGCGGCAAAGGACTATTTCGAGTATCATTGTCAATGGAAATTGAAATTACGCAACTAGGCGGTCATGAATAATTCACGGCGCGCCATAGAACCGGCGGCAGCTTACAGAAGTATTATATAGAGAAACAAAATCGGTCCTCTATACTGTAATAATATAAATGTGTGTGTATGTATGTGTGTCTCTGAGCTCCGAAAGGAGATTAGATCGCTGTGTGACTGGTGAAAAGCGATCGCTAGAAAGTTGTATTACGCATCATCTTCGAATATACAGGCATGCAAGCGTCCGGTTCTTAAGTTGCGAAACTCGACGTCGCTTTTTTTCGTCCGAAATAATGTCGCGCGGCTTGCATTTTTTTTCGCTCAGGAGAGATCGCCCGGTTCTCGACTGAAATTTCCGTGATAAATGACGCGATCGTCGCTGATGGCGTTATGGATCATCTCTCTCGCGATTAATTTTTCGGCGTTACGCAAGATGCGCTGCGTGATGTTATATACATATATATATTTCTTCTCGCTCACACTCTTTTGTTCGTCAATTAGGTCCATCTCGGATGACGACGATACGCATGCAGCGCTGCAAGTATTGCGTTGGCGAACTAGAGGAAAGTTACATCTGCCAAACGCTCGTCACTATACACACGCGCTATTCGATATTTGCATTGACCTACTTCCGAGTTGCCCACTCGGCGGAATATTTAAGCCGCGGCGATTCAACATTCAATATTCATAGCGCAGACGAGCGAAAAACGTTATAAACAAGCTCTCTCCCGCGCGCGCGCGCGCGCGTCTCGAAAACAAACGTATCATTGAAGAATCGAAGGAAACCATTTGTAGTGTGCATAGCCTTCGGAAAGAAGGAAGGAGGAAAGAGTACGAGAGCATCGGAGAGGATCGCATGAAAAAGTCGCGTCACGTTTTTATCATCCCCCGAAGGTCGTATATATACTCCCATCGCGACGCGATAAAAGTCCTTTTCAAGGATATACGTGGACCCGTGTTCGTGTGTGAAAAATGTGGACATTGAGAGAAAGAGAGTGTGCGGAGAGCAAATAAGCGAGAGATACGTGTGGCAGAATTTTTCCGTCGCTCTATGTGTCCGCTTAGAAAAATAATAAGGAAACGCAGTAAAAAATAATGATTCCGAGTTTTCAGAGCCGTATAAGCAGCTCTGCGGTCTCTATATATTTGTTGGCAAAAGTATATAATATTTATGAGAAAAATAAAAGCTCCGAGATCAAGGCGCGTACGCATCTCTCCTCAATTGCGGAGCCCCTTCGTTATATACTTATTACAGGTGCGTGCGCTCGCGCGATTATTAGCGAGTTGATGTAACTTGTTCTTCGACGAGAAAGAGCTTCGAGCAATTGCTTGCCCCTCTCTCTCTCTCCTCGCATCATCCTCCTTCTTCTCTCCAACGCGCACACATTGCTGCTGCTGTTCTTTTTTCATTCTCTCTCTCACTCAGTCTTGCGCTGCTGGCGCAGCCGTCTCATCTGGGTAAGTGTGTCAAGGACGTGCGAACTGGGCTGCAAAACGGTGGCGCTGCTGCTATCTCTCTTTCTCGCGCGCTGAAACACCTCGCGCTTACACATACGCGCAGAAATAGGAGAGGAGAGCGCAAAAAAAAACGCAACGGGGACGCGGGCTTTGCGAAACGGCGAAAAAAAATATAGCTTCGCGCGCGAGAGGGAAAAGGATTATGAGCTAATTATGAGTGGACGACACGCTGTTGCGTCAGTGCAGTGTATTAGGAGCTATTACGTTTATGGCTTTACCAAAATTTGACACACAGTCACTCGATCGGTTTCGCTGGCACACCTTTTTGCTCCTGCTTTCTTCTTACCCTCTCTCGGTGTTGAGTTTCGCTATACACTATACGATGTGGATTCTGAGGAAGCAATTTTTGCTGTTTACGGCTGTGTATAATATACGTGCACCTTCTCGATGAAAAGGGAGAGTGCATGCTTCTTTCGTTTTTTATTTACCGAGCTTTCAAGGACACTCGTTTTTTTCCTACCTGTAAAAGTTTTGTTTGCTCCATCTTGAAGGAATTCTATTCGTGGTCTGATTGGTCGGTTAAACAAGGGCGCGTTTACAGCTGGTTGATTTGGAATTCGAATTTGTATTTACTTTTATGAAAAACGTGTACACATTAAAAAGTGAACAATGATAAAAAATAAAAATCAACTTGTCTGACGCGCAAAGATACTTGATTGGCTACTAAGAATAGCCTTTGAGGTTGAAAACACACTTGAAAATAGTTATAGGCGCAACAAAGTATGATAACAAGTTAGAGTAGGCGGCTCGAGAGTATCCGTGATCTAACGAGATTTCGATTGGGAAGCATATATATAGACCTTCTTATTTACTCCGCGAGATTTATGCGGCTTTGTCTCGTAAGCCTAGTTTTAATTAAATCTGCAGTTTATTCATAATTATATTTCTATTGTAATTCAGTAAACGAGCGGCGCGCTTACATAAGAATCGCCGCAAAAGTCCGCGGCGTCGCGCTTGATTTGCCATCGGGGCTACGAGCTGTTTTTCGCGTTCTAAGGTTACATTTCGTATATTCCTTTTACCCTCGGCCGAAAATTGCTATCTCGAAACTAAATCGCAGCTCCGTGGCTGACGCAACGAGATTAGTCTCGTTGAATCTGTGCGCGGCAAACTTAATTATGCTCGGGAGATATTCAATTTGGGGGTAAGGTATATATAAGCTGGACTAATTCGCGTGCTGAGAGTTGCAGAAAAAATATGTATAATGCTTGGAAAATCAAGATATTAGGTCTCCTAATCGGTATGAAAACTGTCTCGGACCGGTCGGACTGGTCTCCGTATAAATTTATTACCGTTAGAATTTTTGAAAAATTTCGTGCTTACGGCCGAGAAAAAAAATCGCCCGAGTCAAAATCTCGTTAAAGGCTAATGATCCGTAAAAATTGAAATACGATAACGAGGCTCAGAATTGACAATCGACGATAAGCGGCCGCAGATAAATAAAGCTCGAGTCAGTAATAAGCTGTGATTCGCTTGGTTAGTTTCGATCGGGTTATAATTGAACGACAAATGCTCTATACAATATATAAAAATATAGTATAACTTATGTGTCCGCGCAGAGCCACGCGCGCAAGTTCAAGTAGAAATGGTCAGTTTGCGGATTTCTCAGCCGAATATCTCGTCGAGCCGCGGAATGTGCAGCAGTAGTGCGTCCGATATAGGCTCTCAACGCACACGTGCACGAGCGTGTATATATAATGCGCGCGGCGGCGACATACCTATGGGAAGTGGTCGCGGGAATTGCATCACAAGCATTGCAATAGCCGGCGCGGTGGCGCTTACGATATGTGGCAAATATGTAGAGTAAATGCGAAACTACTGCGCGGAATTCTTCAGCGGCACTTTTTCTCTCGAGTCCCTCTCTATATCTACAATATATATCGACCTGTGCGATCTCGATGCAGCTGAGTGTATTAGCTCCTCTTTTTTGACCGCGACTATGTTGCTGTGGCAACTGACGATGGCCGGTTCGTCGCTCCCTCGGATTCTAGCACAGGAAGTTTCGGGCGCCACGAGGATGCGTGCCAGAGAGCGCAGATTAGATATCCGCCCGCCGGTTTTTTTCGGCTGCTTTGTGTGGCTTGACTCTCGTTCTCTCGGAGAGCTCTCTGGAATTCTCGCACTAAATAAACGCACGATAGCAAATAATAAAATTTTGCTAACGATAGCGTATAACTATTTCTGTGTGACGCATTTGTGCAGTATACAGAAATGTAAATGCCGATATAATGCTTCCGATGTAATTGTGCATTTCGAGCACGCTCTCGGCTCTCTCTCTCTCGGATCGAAACTAAAATTGATTAGACTTCATTAGGCGAGTGTCTCCGGCATTTTAATGAATTTGTTCGGTCAGCGCTCGGCGATACGGAAAACCTACCGCAGAGAAGAAAATACGGTGCGCACTCGCTCGCTTAATTAAAATTAAAACAGTATATGTATAAGGACGACGACGACGGATCGAGTGAAATATATATTATATAATAATTGTTCTAGTGTAATTAGCCATTTTAATGAGCGTCATCGAGCGATTTTAATTGCCTCTCTCTCTCGAAGAGAAAATAATTCGATATATACTCGCGATGCTCATAATCGGGCAGCGATTGAAACATTTTGCAACGTCGAATCCCCAATTGGCATGTAGGAAAATACCGAACCCTCTTGGAGTACGTAAATATTCCATCCACGGCGTATACTCTGCGGAGCGAGTTTTTTTCTCTCCGCGCAAGATTCCGTCATCGCTGTAATGCGCTCGTATAAGAAAACATATATATTTTTCAAATCGAAGTCAGCCCGAATAAATTTGAATTTAATTTCGTTGAAAAATCAATAGACTCGCAATCGCGTTCGAGGGTTAAAAAAAATACGGAAGAGTTGTATACATATTTTTCTCAATAACCCATCGCGTGCATTAGATGTAATACTCGATAAAGGTGTCTTTTTTCATGCCCACAGTAACCTATTTCACGAAACAAGCATTACCCGTCGATTGAAAGTAATTTCGCTCGAGAGACTTTTCTCAATGCATCAGAGCTCAGCGTAGTCGGGGTGTGAATTCAATGATCGTCTCGGAGACCGGTCCCCCAATCGCATCGCTCGTCTCGGCCACGCAATAATAGAGCCAGCTTGTACAGCATAATATAATACCGACAAAACTAATTCTACTACTGTGTATTACGATAAAACGTTTCTCTCTCGCTGCGTATTATATACATAATTTTTTTTCTCTGCGCGCGTACAGCAGCAGCCTGCGTTCGTCCGTCTCCGTCTCGCTCGAGACACAAAGAGTTAGATTTTACTTTTAGTTTCGAAAATGGGGATCGCGAGGTAGGGGGAAAGGCCTTGGCACACTTTTCGATCGCCAAGCGCGAGACACGCCGCGCGCTTGAAGAAAGACCGCCACCGAGAGAGCGAGTAGACACGCACACACACATATACGCTTGTGCATGTTGTGTCGTTGTGTATTATATATACTATACCTACTATAATACAGACACACCGATGGGCACGCATGCGCGTAGTCGCTCCTTCTTCGCGTGTCTGTGTGTATGTGCGCGCCACTGCCTCATTATGTGGCTTTGCGTTGATGTATAAAACTCGTGGAGGATAATTTTATTACAGAAACGTCTAATTCATTTTGCATAGATTCGCGTTATTCTGCTGATACTTTTGGAGCAGCTTATACTCCCAATCGGTCAATCTGTTGCTTGCTGAAAATCGAGGATAGAACATTTTTTGCCCTTTCGTTATTTTATATGGTACAAACATACACTGCACTGATAGCAGAACACCCATGGGACACCCTGTATACGTACGAGTGAGAGAAAATAATTTACGAGTACAGCGTTGTTATTTTTAGCAGCTACGCGCACGTACAATACAAATCCAACCGACTATTTTTGCACACGTATGTACGTAGGTACAGATGAGAGACTCGATTAATCGAGTTAAGCAAATCTTTTTTCCAGCGAATTTGCAGGGCTTCATCAATTTCCAGAAACTCACACGGTATATTTTCCTTGTATATCTCGCTCTCAAGGTTCAGCGTCAAATCGAAAATACACACCATACTATTTCTGCATATATAGCGTTGAAAGAGATCGTATGTATGCCTAACGCGTATATAGGGAAACTGCATTTCCCTCGCGAGACGCGAGCGCACGGCTGCTTTTTATATTTTCTCCGGCGACGAGCATATCGCGTATATATATAGCGATGCGACCTTTCGCCTTCTATAAGATGCATCGCGAGCCACCTTCGATTCCGCTCCTAGGCATCGCGTATATTATATATGTATAGAACTCGACATGCATTACGCTCCTTCACTTTGTTGTGCCGCGCTATACTCGCGCGCGTTAACAATGCGCTATTTGCGTTTTTAATCGAGTGCATGTGATGCAGCCTGCTTTGATATTGGCTTTTGATTATTTTCAAAGGGAATATATTTATCTTATTTATACTCGTTTGCGAAACAGTCCTCTACTATCTCGGATTTTCTAATGCTGCATTTTGAGCAGAATTTTTAAATTTAAATGACGCAGAGACTCATCGCGAGCGCATCAGCAGCCTAGACCTTTTACACGCAACACACATCGAGAAAAAAGAATGAACTTCAAGAGTGAATCCCATATATTCATACGTCTTGCCATCGCGACTCGCGCATATAATTGTTCGGGAAATAACGTTGTTCCAATAATAGAAAAATACAAAACGGCCTCAGCGCATACGGGTAATTGAAAAAAAAGAGACCTCGCCGGCGCTGCGGCTGCGCAGCTCGAGCGGCCTTGCGACACTTGTTGTTCGTTTGCGATAAACAATTACGTATCTTACGGCTTCGTGATGCACTTTTTTTCTCTCTTTCTACTGTGATCTCTAAACTTTCCCTGCTGCAAGAATATTCATTTTGAAAAAAATAAAAACATTACGTAAATTCGCTTGAATTTTATAATCGCCATCAGAAAAGAGGATCGATTCCATTCATGAAAAAGCAGAAAAAATTCCGAAAAAAAGTCTCGTTCATTCACGCGACGGTTTCGAGTCGAAAATGCGAAAAAGAAAAAAAAATCTCTCGAATCACGCGGATTTTTTGTTCTCAGCGCGCGCGCGCGCATCGCGGCGACTTTTGGGACGACTTTTCGTCACGTGTACATCGCCACTTCTGGGTCAGGAGAGCTTTCACTTTCGTTCCTCCGCTTGGCGCTCGCACACCATCTCGTCGCCCATATATACATACATGCAAACGCACACAGCCGAGTATATAATACGTGAGCGCGAGTCGATCTCCGAGGTTTCGCTTTCGTTTGACCCTTTTTTTCGTCGCCAGAGTTTCTCTCTTTCTCTTGCGCGCGCGTCGCCTAACTCGTCGTTGCAGCGATTGGGGCCCCTTTGTCTCGGCGTCTTTTTTCGGGGGCCCGGGGGAGAGAGAGAGAGAGCGATCGTAAAAACGAAAGTGAGACTGCGAGAGAACATGTTAATTTTCCCGCAGTACTATATGTGCCGTGCGCTTGCAGGGACACAGGTAAAACAAACAATTGCTGAACTTTCGAAAGAGCGCGTGCGTGCAGATGGGCGGTATTGTATGTATTATAAAATGGAAAATAAGCTCCGGGGGATAGTTTGTCACGTTTTCGTTTCGACGAGTGCGAGATAAGTGATCTGCAGCGAAAAGGCAATTTTTCACCTCTAAATTGCGCGTAATTTGCAAAATTTTAACAATCCTCTAACGAGCGGAAAATGTCCTAACAGCTGATGGGCATATAATAATGATTGTATACGAGAGAGAGAGAGAGAGAGAGTTTAGTTGAATAAGTTGAATTATCTCTTAACAATATTGACGTTGCAACATCCCCGCGCGAGCGCGCTATAAGACAATGTTAGGTTACACGGTTACAGCGCGCGAGCTGTAGTAGACAAGGCTATTTTTAGCGAGAATAATCTTTTCATGTATTCAAAGCAATCTCTATCTAAAGTCTTTATTTATACGCCTATTTAAAAGTGTTTGCAAACTCGCGCGAGAACAGTGAAACACACAACGAGCGTATTATACAAACGAGAGAAGATCTAAACAGTTCTGAAAATGAGAAAAAACTTGTTGCGGAGCGTATAGCTTAACATAATTTATACCAGCAGTGAGAGTCATCAAGTTCATCAGAGTCCTCTCCTACATGCGCTATAGGTACGGTACATACACACACGTGGCTCATCTCGCTTTCGTCACACGATTCGCCTCAAAATCTTCCCACAATATCATTATACAATTTTGCATTACAAAATCCCGGCACATTATCCTTAATAATTAGTGTTCAACTACATGGAAAGAGAAGAGTCGGATGGCGCGCGCGCGCGAGAGAGTAAATTTGATTTGTCTTGAGCTTTCTCGGTAAATGGATCGTGTACCGCGGTTAGAGAATTCCAAAAACTATAACACGGAAAAAGAGTTATTATCCTGGCAGATTAAATCTTGCGCTGCTTCTCGTGCAATCCGAGCACTTATCCCTCCAAGCATACGTATGTATAATACTACCTGACGGTGATCTACCTCCGGCAGGCATCCTTTCGTTTCTCGAGAGGACCTACTCTCCTTTCCGCTCAAGGGGTAATAATAATAAGGAGCGGACGGGCGTTATCGGCCTAAAGGGGAGCACAGGTATATAGGTGCGTATACGATGTCGATGGTGAAATTCGACAAAGACTATGGGGGAGGAGAAAGGGAGAGAAAACGGTCGCGCATATAAAAAAAAGAGCCGATTGTGTACAGTGTCGGGTAAAAGAGCCTAGACTCCGCACAGGTGCACTCGGGAAAAAGTGGCGCTATTGGGCACAGCTTGATTATTTTCTTCGTTTTTCGTAGCGTGCACTTGTCGTCCTATAATATTAACAAAAAGTCCTTTCACACGTTGAGGAAAGTGAGCGCGGGGCAGGAAGAATATCACATACAAACATAAGTACGAACGAATATTTTTGTACCGGAGTGTACAGCCCATAAACACATCCGTAAACGTAGAAGGATTCGGCTATTAGTGGATTTTCGGCTCTCATCTCCAACTCTCTCTCTCCTGATCGGCTCTCGACTACGTATAAGCGGAGCACCTTGCCTACCTGCCACTCTCTCTCTAGCAGGTAGATCGAGAAAGGTCGTACACACGCCTAGACATCAGACGCATTGCCGGATTTTCGTCCGGCAGCAAACAAAGACGCGACCCTCCCATCCTTGTATACTCACACGACTCGCTCTCATCACTCTTGCGGACTATTATACCTATCCGGGTACACGTAACTCTCGGAGTAGGTATAGTGTATAATATAAGGTGCAGGATGCTCCAATTCGACGAGTGAGTATATCGGCCGATTTCCTCCCCCTCCGATCATCGGCCCATTTCCCACGACTAATTTCAATAAACCCGCTCTGCATATACACCGAGTATATAGTAGGCGTCTTCATTCAGCATTTGCATGAGAGGAAATCACTCGAAAGGGTTGCTGTATAACTTTCACCCCGCCGCGCGCCTCGAAGAAAACAATCAATCTCAACGGATCTCGCTTTCGCAACGCGCGGTCGCCGAGAGATATCGGGTTCGAGAGAGAGCTGATGCTCGCTTTGACGACGCGATCGCCGGCTTTTTCTATTTCCACGAGAGCCGCGCGCACGAGACGGCCGTTTTACCCTTAACGCTTATATATAGGTATAGAGCGAGTCGCAATACCGCGATGCTTATATGCGCGCGGCTTTTCGATGCCAGGGTCGCGTTCTTAATTCGATTCTCTCTCCCTCGCTCTCTCTCTCTCTCTCTCTGTCTCGTTTTTCTCTGCTTTTCCAGTCGCGCTGTCCAAGATAGACGTATGTGCATATGCTCGAGCGGCTAATAGGTGCTTTCAGGTAAATAATATGCTACATGGCTTATGCGGCGAATGCTGCGACGGAATTTTTTTTTTATTTACATATTCGGCTGTTTGGAATCTATATATCTGTATATAATGTAATATCTCAGTTATCTCAGCGAAAATTGGGTTATTGCGACGGATTATTCGTGCAACTCCCCAAAAGTCGAATGCCACACATCAGTATATATTATATCGTTTTGTCGTAATATTAGTCCTCAAATCCCCGACTATTTTAAACGCTGCACGAGAGCAAATAAGGCAAAAAGCAGCCAATTAGTCTTGCGGCAGTAGCCTCCAATTAAGGTCTCCCTCATACACGATTAGAACACAAAATATTATGGTTCTCGCTTACGTAATAATTCATAAGGAATACAATCGAATTCCGGCTAATTGCATGCGTTTCTTTCAACTTCCACACGTGAATGCGTATTATAATACACACATATACATATATCAGAGAAAAAGTATAACTTTCGCAACTAAAAATATAAAAAAAGCATTAAGGATCAGCTTACGTAAATCTATTTTCGGATCAATTCAAAGGCTGCCGAATTAAAATTTTATATCCGTACCTTTTATCCCTTTCATTTACTCGGCATATAGCGTCTACAAACAAAGACACCACACGCATACGCACTCACACAGCCATCAGGATATCGCAGTCTTTTCCTCTCCACTGCAGACTCTATATCTGCGGCCAGCCCGCGGTGCATAAATTATAATAATTCGCGTGTATTGTACACGCGAGAGAATCGGATGTGGTATTGAATTCGCGCGAGGGTGTATATAATCCGCACCTCTATTCTGCAGTATAGACGAGACGTCTCTCTTTGGCGCGGGCAAAAATCCTTCCGATCGAAAATCTCGATGCCGTAATCGGTTTTTCGTCATCGGGCCCTCTCCTCTCCCGCCGGTTTATCAATAAGAAATCCGAGACGACTTGAACTGCTGCTGCTGTGTGTGTGCGTTGCAAAAGCGGATGACAGAAGCTGCGCGAAATGTGCGCGCAATTTCCAGGGCGTGTTCGCGCCGCCGTATTTTTTTTCCATGGGAATACGATGTGTTTTTTTTTGTCCGCGGCCAACTGCATCGATATTGTTGCGCCAACCGCGAACGGATTGGCACGTATAATATATATATACATAAGTATACTGCAACCCAATAATTTTCGACTCTTGCGAGGGAAGAATTATTTGCTTAAGCCGGAAAGTTTTGAAACGCTCTAGAATTTTTAAAAGCGTCCAATTATATAGGAGAGCCGATCGAGCGGCCAACTGAAATATATATAAAAATACCCTCATAGGCGGCCTATAAAGATAATCTCGCGTGCGCGCGCACACACGAGCGTATTATATACATAACCGAATCGCGATCGCTAAGTTCCGAGAGAAAATAAAAAAAAGCGAGAGTCGCAGGAAAAAAAAGCATCAGAGGCGACATAATTAAAAGAGCAAAGGGAGCTGTGGGATAATTCGACGCATCACACACAAGAGACAAAGACGCGCGGCGAGGATTCATAAAGTCAGAGAGCGGCATCAGGAGGAGACAAAGTGTACGTATAGTCTCTCGCTCTGTCTCTTGGTGTACGTATGCACCGAAAAACGCTCCATATATCTCTTTGTCCTCGTCCCACTCGTGCGCGCGCGCACCAGACAAAGAGGGAGCGAGCGCTCGCCACATACACATGCGCACACTCGCACACCGACACACAACACGTATATGTATGTACACACGTAATGAGAGGGAGCGAGTCGCTTGGCTGCGTCATGTTCTCAAGCAAAGTGGGTCAGTGGGTCTCCCCACCAGGGAGCGTTTTAGCCGGCGAGCGGCGGTGGGAGGTGGAGGTGGAGAGCGAAACACACACTGCGCGAGCGCAACTGTATACATATATATGTATCCGTGTGCGCCGGTTAAGGAGCTTCGTCACTCTCTCTTTCTCTATGTATAATACTATCCCGTCTCTGTATAGAGTTAACTCGCTGTTATAACATTAATTGCGCGCCGCCTTTACCGATTCCTCTGCAGCGCTAATCGCGTTTGCGTGGTTAATTTTTTCGAAAATTTTTTTTTATCTGGAGCGCGGCTTTCACGCGAGGGCTTGAATTTTTAACGCAGAGCTGCTGTGTGACCCTCTTTTCTTGATTAACAGTCGAGGATTTTCGTTGGATAAGCAATTTTAACAGCGCATTTACGCGCTTTAGTACATTAGAATATATTCACGGTGTTCTGAATCGCTTTCTGGAGGAATTGCACAAAATTACGCATCTACGCGCGCGTATCGTATATTTAAAAATTGTTACACGTGTTGAGTCAGCTTCCTTTCTCCCGCATGTAATTAAGAAATTACTCTTTATATTTTGCAAGGCGTTATATTCGTAAGAAAGTATTATACCGCGGCAACAAGTTCCGCGAAGCAGTCAATTTTCCGAATGCTTATATGTATCTGCATACGGGGAGAGCTTTCACGTCGATAAAGCTGCACCGCTACCGCAGCTCCGGTCATATATTTTTGTGCACAGTTTCGTACTGTCCAATTATTTATATTTATTTGCAGCATCGTTCTTAACTTTCTGCGCTCTTATAGTTTCGTATAATTTATTACCATTCGTTGAAGATTCAGACTTTATGAGAAGAGGATTAAAGCACTCGCGAATAATTAATAATCTGTGATATGGTATCGTATATTTGAAGAGCTCAGCAGATACTCAAATTTGGAACGGTTCAAATATTGAAAATTTCGTAGTTCAATTTCTAACGAACTAACTCGAAAGCCCTGAGGAACACATTTTCATGCAAATTAGCTCATTAAATTCGAAAACTTCGCTATAAACGGAGCGGTTCCGAGTAGGCGGGACTCGCTTTGATATCAATTTAAAATAACAAATATGATTGCACTTTCTACCAAAAAGAATCAGATCTCGGCTCGCCTTTTCGATCGGAATCGATCTGCCATTTTTTAATTTACTCGAGTTTCGCAACTCAAATTACCGGCACCTCCTTCGCACCTATATACGCAAGTATAAGGAGACAGCGCGTCTGCCGCCGCTCTTCCTTTCTCTTTCGTTCGCACTTTCTCCGGGTTTTCGCTTGCCCGGCGCGATGTGCGTGTGGCATAATTCCTCGTCTTCGCTCTATTATGGTAATACGCTTGCGCGACGCCGTGAGGCTGTTAGATAATACTCTCTCGACCAGTTTTCTTTTCGGCGGTGCGAAGCTTAAACAAAATTTGGAACTTTTTTCTGTTTCAAGGAAAAGGGGAAAATTATAATTTATTCTTCTTTGAAACTCCACAGCAATTGAAGAGTAGTATGTATTTATTTCAAAAGTAGAAGCTTGTACGGCGTGAAGAGAATACTAGGTCACCCAATTTTGAAAAGGCTTATATAATAAACCGGAAAGTAGCGTCGAGTATAATGGCATAGAGAGTCCACAAGAAACTTGCGCTGTATAAATATACATAATGAAGATACATAAGCCGATAGATGCTTTGTGCGAGTATATTAACTTGCAATAGCGTCGTGTCATTATTTCACGCACATTTTCAGCTCCCATCTATATTTACGCAACACAATAAACAAACTCGAAAAATTCTGGTAATATCACAGAATTCATTCAGAGCAATGCAGAATTTACAGCTACTGTCGCACTCGATATCCCGATCCGCTATTAAATCCTGATCTTCTCATAAAATAAAAGTGCGAAGGCAAACGATCGAGTCCTGCAAATAAAAGTCTTACAAAGGGCTAATAAAAGGAATACAGCACTATACTATATCGCGATTGAGATTCTACGCGAGCATTCTCCTGCACACATCAGGACGACGCATCTGTATCGCGCGCTTCGATCTGCAGCCCGCGATTCCGCCTATAATGCTGCACCTCGTGCGCGTATGTAATTTTCTCCGCGCTTATTAGAATGCCCCGTCGCACAATGCATCAGCCTCGCGGTTTTCCGAGCTCCTTAAAATGTGCGGCTGGCTTTTCTTCTCTTCTCCCGTCTATTTATTTCTTTTTTTTTCGAATAATTTTATTCGCGATGCACCTTTGTTCGAGAGCGCGCTCCGATAAGGATATTTATCGGGATGAGCTTTGAATGGCGATGAGAGTCGCGTGCGCGCTTTATATATAATTCAAAATTAATACAAGGTTTTCAGAACGTCATCACAGAGAGCGCACGTGCGTATTAAGATCGAGTGATAAGGAGTAGCGACTTTGTCGGTGTAATTGACAAACAAAAGTCGTGGGTATATATTTCAAAATTAAAAGGATTTTTCACGCCGAGCTCGCGGCGATGATTAATTAATTGAAGGGGGATATTTTTTAGGATGTTAATCTAGCTTTGAATGCTAGCTATTTACAAATTACTCAGCTCCTGATGCTTTTTCAACATTTCCAAAAGTAGGTCACACACGCTGACGACATATAATAACTCGCGTAAATGGTCGTTCGCGGAATCCAGCGGTGAAGTTTCCGAGGAAGAATTTTTATACATCGAAAATCGATAGTCCGGCTGCCAGTGAGAAATCAATGAGATAAAATTGAATTGGTGAATAAAAAATTAAAAGCATCATTACACCAGTTGCCAAACAAAACAACAGTCCCGAATCGCTCTTTTCAATTAAAAAGAATAAAAAGTAGTACACAGCCACCCTCGAAGTTGGCAAATCCCTTCGTGCGTCCGGGGCTCTCGTTCGAGCATCGCCGCGTGTCCAAACTTAGCAGAAGCAAAAGGGAGGCTCGCATCGATCGCGAGCTTTCGGAGGGAAGATTTATACACCAAGAGCTTGCTTTTCTCTCTCCTTCTCCTGCAGACGCACGTTTGGCGAAAAATATACATCCCGCGCAGACTAGGTTTTCTCTCGATGGGCGTTTCCTCTTGTTGTACTTATGCTGCTGCCTTTTCCGATGAATAAGGTTGCGCGTCGAGGAGGAAGCGACATGGATTTTTCGGCCGTGAGGAGAGTTCGCGCGCGTCAAGGTTGCGCTATTGATTTCGGCCTGTGCTAGGCTCTGTGAGATTGATTCGTGAATTTGGATTCTTCGAGTGCGCGCGACTTCTTGAACTCTTCGTTAATTGATCGGACGATGAAAGACGAATTTTTTAGAAGCGCGAAAAGGTTACACTTTTGCTTGTCTGTAATAAATGTTGCTGAGCGTGTGCGAGGAGATGTTTTACGACGGAAGTATGAAGCTTTGTGTTCTCGTCAAAATGCTGTATTTTTATTTATACGGCTTCTAGACGTAGGAAATTTTTAATCTTCGTAAAAATGCACTTTCGCATTTAGAGCGCTCGCGAAGGAAAATCAAACGGCTTATACTCTCTTCCAGCATATACATTTCAAACTCCATCAGAAAAAATAAAAAATGTCAAGCTTGAAACAAGCAATGAAGGCCTAATTTGAAATTTCAGAAAAAAGCAATCTCTTCTTCATCAGCACGCACATTTAGCGTGCACAAATTTTTTCCAATCCGCAACATATTATGCACTCGAAACCCACACACTCACACACACAGTAGACGACGCGCGCATGTAAGCTGCGGCTCGCCGATTCGCGATGATCTCGCGTTGGAAAAACAATGGCGTAGGGGTGGGGGGGAGTGAGCGAGCGAGCGAGAGAGAGACCGCGAAAACGGACGCGAGGACGCGAGGGGTACCGCGCGAGGGATTTTTCATCGCGCTCTCTCTCGCTCGCTCGCTCGCTCACGCTTCGACCTACTTATCGAAGGTCTCGAGATTGCTTTTCTCGTGTGGCGCGAGCGAGCGAGCTCCGTGTGTAACTCGCCGCCGCCACTACTCTACTATAGACTTTTTTTACTCCTCGTGTTTTTGTAGCTCTCTCTCTTGTATTTTTATTTTTCTTTTTCGAGGAAAGCTCTCTGCAAGCTGCTCGATTTCCCACGATTTTTTTTCCCGGGCTTTTGGGTAGCTGACTATATTAGTGTGACATTGGCCTGTTAGTGGATTATGGCGACACGTGCTTTCGTCACACGCGAAACGTTGTATATAGCGGTGAAACTGTCGAAAAACGCCGTAATCTTACAAAATGAGTCGGTTAATATAACTTGGGTACTAAAATTTGGCGTTTCGTTCTATCGCGCGCTTTCTTTGAAGTAATAGTCGTTTGCGTAGAATCCATCAGAAATTCTGAGGTATCGTCAGTTACGTAATTCGAACCTCCGCATTAGAGAAAAGTACATCAGAACTCTATAATCTTTTCATATTACAATTAGTTTTAAAACAGCGTAGTAAGTCTGAACAGATGTACACCGAGTTGCTGAAAAAAAATTTTTAGTTTATCAAAAACAAGACATCGAGCATAAAAGTATATAAAAGAGTAGCCAGACTCTCAGATGGCTAAATAATTTTCCATCCCTAAAAATTAATGCAACTGGAAGCAGCCATGAGAACAGGATGTATATACACATATACCTAACACTGCTGCACAAGGGCGCAAGATGATCGCGGCACGGCAATTCAAGTTTATAAAGCCAGGGGGCGGGCGGGTTTATACATCGCTGCAGTTAGATATGGGTATGGGCCTCTCGCTTGAGGTAACCTTGCCGGAGTGGGTCGTTTATAATGAGTGCACACACGCTGCAGCTCTTGCACTACTGCACTAAAGACGTTTTCAAAGTCTCTCGCGGTGCTTTGTATATAATTATATACTATACCTATGTATACTCCCGTGGTCGGACAATAATGCATTACGCTGTACTCGAAACTTTCCCGGCAGCACGTGTGCGTGCATTAGATCGCAGTTTTTTTTCGTTACCTCCTAATCGGAGGTGTCCAGTCGCGATCAGGGTCTAACGTGAAAAAGCTTATGTGAGCGGCAAGATTATTTTACCAAGTGCTACTGCTTTTGTTGGATCGCTTACGTCAGGCTGCAAATACGTGCCGCCTATTCCGATCAGCGGGTTCGTCCATTCTCGTATTAGATTATATAGATTCGGCAATGCTCGGCGTACGAGATCGATTTAGGCTATTTATACGACGTTATGCGATGATAATCACACGAGCTTTATCATCGTTAATAAGAAAATAAGTTAAACTCTCAACGGTGCAGAGGTATAGCTTCAACGCATAAATTCAATGCTCAATTTCCGAATTATAGATAAATCGCAATCGGAAGTGAATAACGGCGATAAGAGTCGAGATTTTCTCCATTTTCCACGTATTCGCTGGAGATTATCGCTCGTCTCCAGAGTCTTGTCCTCATTTCGAACCTCACAGCTCTCCCGGCGCCTTTTTCAATGCACACATTGTCTACCTCGCAATCGAAATACGCGCGCCGATTTTATACGAGCCTCTCTCTCGTTTTTCAATTTTAACGACGCTTTTAGCCGCTTTCTGTCTGCCCGACGAGCGACCGTTTTCGATAAAGTTAAAAAAAATTCTAGGACTTTGTCGTTTCACTCCAATTCGCCCGCGTCAGCTTCGGACACACTCGCGCATTGTCAAAACACACGAAACGAGCCTTTGCGCCATCAGAATCGTGATGCTCACAGAGAGAAGCCCGGGCACACAGGCGCATTAGTCTCGCCGACGGGTGTTCATTGTGTGCATCAGCAAACATGACACGGGAGAGCCCTCGTTTACCCCGCCGCGACTAAAAGATCGACCCTCGGTTTACACGCCCTTCAAAAACGGCCATCCCTTATCTGCATCCTCTCTGCAGGTTAGTAATTTTCCTTTGAGAGGAAAACGGAATTCCGCACGAGTCAATGTCAAAATTCACCGACAATTTTCAGCCGGGCGCAATGTTTAGATCTTGTGTAACAAACGAACGCGCGGCTCGTGCGATGATGTCGAAGGAAATGCGAGTTAAAATTCACGCGCTTATATTAATATATGGAACTGTATACCGCGTGCTCAATTCCCTCAGTGCTTGTAACAGAATAAAGGCCGCGTTTTTAAAATTGTTGCACATAGTGGGATAATTCGTGAAATAAAATTCAGGATATTTTGCGGGAAAATTCGAAGCTTATTATATCGATGACCTATATTTCAACACTTTACTCATATGTATCGGGGTCGAAGCACACCGCAAGCATTTTTCGATATATATGCGCTTCTTGAATCGCATCACCTGTTGAATTGACGAATCTGCGGTTCAGTCGAATTTCAGCAAAGGAGCGTTTATCGAATTCCGATAAAAGCACTCTCGAGCAAACTTTGCGCACACGTATGCGTTACATTTGTATTTTGAAAGATGGTCAAGTGTCGCAAGAGCGGTTAGGTAAGCTTCTCTCTCCCTCTCTTTCTCTCCTATGTAGTTTATTTTCGTTTCGTTTGTTTGTTGTGATCCAAAAATAATCCCCCCTGCGTCCGAACCTGTTCAATCAGCGTGTTTTCATTTCGATATATAAAATCAATTAAAATTTTAATAAAATTCACAGCCTAAGAAGACTTGCAATACGACGGGAGGGGGGATCTAAAAATAAACGCTGCAAATCGTTCGCATGAATCGCAATGATTATGACATCAATTATTCATAGATTATCTGCCTTTTGTGCAGCGCTTTGTCGCTATCGTAAAAAAATCAGCACAGAACTCGAGATAGAAAAAGAGCGATCGATGTACACAAAGCCTAATTAAAAATAGTATCATCAGTGCGCGCCACACCTCGTTCGGAGAAAATTAAAACTCTGAAAATCCCCCTCCGCGTGGGTGATATCGATCCCCCCGCGATAGCACAACTTTCGAATTATATGTATATACGAGTACCAAAACTTTTGCCCAACCGTCGGCTGCGTAACGCCGCGCGCAGCAATTACAGCTCGTTGCATTACAGGTGTCCGTCAAAATCTGGCAAAAAAGAATTACGACAAAACCACGATCTCCATCATCAACGCGATGATGATCCAGCATGTAGTCGAAGCATCTCCGACACATACAAGCGTATTACGACTGAAACGCACACACGGCTGTACGTATGTGTGAGCACACAGCGATGATAGAAACACACAGAGGCGAGAGAGACTCTGTACTCGCTGGCGCGCGCGCGCGGACAATACTTCTACGGCCGACATAGACCTGGTTCCGTAAGTAGGTCAACCCCACCGTCGAGGCTGCCGCCGCCGTTCCCCTCCCCGCCGGCTGCTCTCCATCCCCCCTCCGCTCTCTCGGCGCTGCTGCGAAACCTCCACCCTCGCTCCCCGCTCCGTACGTCTCTCTCTCTCTCTCGTTCTCCGTCTCTCTTCGTCTTATTGGCATAGCTCGCGCGGGGACCGGCGTCTCTCTCTCTCGACGGCGGCGCAGCACCTGGTGGCTAGTGGCATGCGCCGCTGCTGAATCACTTTCACTTATGCCGCGCGCGCCGCGCCGTATAGTGTCTGTGTATCTATATCGTCGTGCAGTCGCTCGCGCGCGCGCGCCCCGTATCACAATATACACTACCATCCTGCCCCGAGTTTTCGCGGAAAATCGCTAGTCCCATTTGAGATCTCGCAGTCAAAGGGGCTGCTACTGCTATCGGTATAACAATATAAAACTATATAGTACTGCTGCTGGTCAGTAGTGTGTATAGAGAGAGAGCCCTGTGTGTTGTCGGCTCAAAGTAGAGCACAGCTCGCGCGCGCACGCCGAACGAAAGAGAACGCGCCGCGGCGGCGGCGGCGAGAGTGCGAGAGACCGAGAGGAGGAGGGAGATAAGGACGGAAGGAAGGAAGGGTGGGGACGGAGAGCGAGAGGAGGAGAGAGAGAGAGAGAGAGCGCTGCCGAGCCCTTCAGGAAGCGAGGAAGACAACGAGCGGCAGCTAGTGGCACGCCGAACGTCGTGCCGTCGAGTCGGCGTCATTCTTGATTCGCGCGCTCACGTTGCAACAGCATCAGTTCGTCGTCGCGCGACTTTGCTCAACTCGGTTCTTCAAACGAGCTTCCATATATTATAAAGCAGTGCGCGCACCAGTAGCCCGCGTTCACTTACACACACAGTTACCAGCAGCAGCGGCGGCGGCGGCGGCGAGTGCGAGCAGAAGAAAAATTCATCGACAACCCCTCGAGTTCCATTTAACGAGTGTGCCTCCGCCTCTTGTTATGTATTATTAGTGACTCGCGAGCGAGCGATTATACTGTGTGCGACGTGTGACTCGGTCTCGACCCGGTTGTACATCGTATTCACCGACGACGACGACGACGACGACGACAAGTGCATCGACTGTTGTTGACACCCTTCCCGCGGATTCTGGATTCTAGATTCTTTCTCCGCGCGCACAGCTCTCGAGTGCATGTTGTGTTATCATCGTCGTTGTTGTTATCGTCATCAGCTGCCACTAGTCGGCTGCAGTGAGTTCGAGCCAAGCTAATATGCTTCGGACGCACTCGTTATACCCGCTCGTGTTCGTGTCAGTGACGTGTTATCATAGATAATTCATAAAATTAAAAAAATATATTGATCTAGAAAATCAATCCTCGTGAGACGACTATACGAAACTCGGTTACACCGTTTTCCCCGTCTGCACACCTGTCTACATCAGAGTGCAGTGATAAAAAAAAGTGCAACTCTCGCCTGCATGTTGCGCCTAATCCCAGGCTACGGCAAGAGGCCCCTGCAGCAGCGGTCTTGTCAGCAGCAGATCCTCCTCGAAGTGTCGAGCTACCCCTAAAAGGCGGCTGATATGTTATTGGAGATGGAGCAGCATTCGGGCCTCATATCCCTGAACATGTCGCCGTTCCACCTGAGTCCCCAGAGCAGTCCCCAGGGCGCCGGTGGCGCGCCCCAGCAATCCCAACAACAGCAGCAGCAACAGCAACAGTCCCACCAGTACAGTCCCTCCCCCTACGGCAATTGCGCCCAGAGTCCCGCGTCGAACATGTGCCACCCCCAGCAGTCCCAGCAGCAACAGCACAACAGCCAGATGTCTCAGAGCAACTCGCAGGGCGGCCAGTCCAGCCAGGCGAGCAGCGCCTCGAGCATGTCGGGCTTCGAGGCCGCGTTCTTCGACGCCACGAGCCTCGAGGAGCGCTGCCCCATGTGCGGCGACAAAATGTCGGGCTATCAGTACGGTCTGATAAGCTGCGAGTCGTGTAAGGGCTTCTTCAAGCGCGGTCCTCCGCCCGTCATCAAGAAGGTTTACACGTGTCTCTTCTCGTCAGGTGGCGCCGGAGGCGGTGGCGCCAACAACAACAACAACAACAACAACAACAACGGTGCCGGCAACGGACAATCCGGAGCCTGCGGCACCTCCACCGGCATCGAGAACGGGCCCTACGGACCCAACAGCAGTCAGCCCTCCAACGGTTCCAGCAATCCCGGCAACAACAACAACAACAACAATAGCAGCAACAACAACAACAACAACAACTCGACGGGCTCGAACGGCCAGAGCCAGAACTCGGGAGTGCCGGGCAGCATGTGCCACCCGAGTCTCGGTGGACAGGTCGGCGTCGGTGTTGTCACGGGCTCGATACCCGGGCCCTCGGACTTCCCCGACACCAAGGACGTGATCGAGGAACTTTGTCCCGTGTGTGGCGACAAGGTTTCCGGCTACCACTACGGCCTGCTCACCTGCGAGTCCTGCAAGGGCTTCTTCAAGCGGACTGTGCAAAACAAGAAGGTTTACACGTGCGTTGCCGAGCGCAGTTGTCACATCGACAAGACCCAGAGGAAGAGGTGCCCCTTCTGCAGGTTCCAGAAGTGCCTCGAGGTCGGCATGAAGCTCGAAGGTTGGTACCTTGATTTTTATTGCTTCTTCTTCATCTTTTTCCCCCTTTCCTTTATTCTGCTACTAGCTATAAATACACACCAGTCTTTGAGGTTAGGTTCAGGCTTTAAAAGTGCGTGTCGAAAGTGCGAGCCTGGCGTTTTTGTTGATTTAAGGAAACCGGTTCGCCGCTCACGCTCACCGAGAGTGTGTTGCAATTCCGCGATTTCAAGTGTTAAAGTCTCAACCTCGTTTTCCACACAGCCGAATTTCGTTACTGACTCGGCATGCAGCGATTACCGAATCGCCTAATGTTTTCGATTACGTTCTTATTTTTTTTTTTTTAATCGGCTTGATAGACCACCGATAAAAAGTGATAAAAAGTGGCTCTTATCGCTGAAAATTTTCGGTTATCGAGTGCACAATTTTGCAGAGCGCGTATATATATATTTAATGCACGATGACGCATGGAAAAATGTTATCGCGGTGTCGCGTTGCAATTTACAGCGTGTCGCGGCACAACAAACGAATATCAAATCGAAATTGAACTGGAATACTTTGTATTGTGCAGGACAGGAGGTGTATGATCGAATTTATCTGAAAGCTCAGCTCAATATTATCCTTTGCTATTTGTGTAAATAAAAAAACAAACTTCGCCGGCTTTGTGCAGAGAACAAGTTTCGCGGTTATGAAATAAACTTTGGCGAAGATTGTGAGCAAGTTGGAAAAGTGAAACAGCAACTGTGTATATGTTTACATGTATAGGTATACAAAAGAGCTTTGCTATTCTGCCGGTAAACAAACTCGTGATCTGTCGGAAGTGAAGTCGACTTGTTTTTCTCTTTCCGCAACGATTTTCCGGAGCGCGACTCTTAACTGTCCTAATTATTTCGTTCTGCAGAGCCATTAATGCGCCAAACGCTCTATACTGTATAAAAGTATTGTATTACTTGAAAAGTCGCGAGCGCGAAAAAGTAATAAAGTGCTCTCGTAAAATAGTTGTGATGCGTATAAGTGGTGGCGAAAAAACGTAGAAATGTAAACGAAAATTATAATACTGTAACCTATAAACAAATAAAACTCGTTAAATTATCGTTATGTCCTTTAAATTGGCGTACAAACGCGAAAGTCAGTGTACTTATATACCCGCTCAGAAATAATATTATACAAATAAAAGAACTCGTCACGCCGTCGTGCTTAAAATTATCGTGTTGTCGTAGATGATTGTTAAACGCCGTTTCCAAAGCCAAAATAACAGGTGAAAAATCGTGTTTTTCCAACTCGCGCGTCCCCCTTTATACTAATCCTCTCGCTCATACATACAAAACCACGTGAAAAAGTTCTTTCCTTTCTCTCTCTGCCGTTCATCTCTCGGCTCAGACGATGACGTCAGCCAAGCTACGCTCCAGTCCACGGAGGAAAACGAAAATTCAGCGGCGACAGGCTAATGCCTCGAGACACACACACTACTGTATATTAGGAGTCGGTGACTCGGTGGCAGAGTTATGTCACCGCGCGTGAGCGCGATAAAAGCGCGTATACTGTCCGGAGACTATAACATATACACGCCTTTATCGGACCGACTGATCGAAAATGCAAGAAGCCAGAGCGGAGTTTGTCGTTATCTCGATCCGCGCGTTGTCCTTTTTTTTTTCTTTTCCCGCGCGACCGGTTGTGTTGCGTCTATTACCGAAAACCATTTGCATCGAGCTGAAAAGCAATGACGAGGAACTCATTTCTGATGGAACATTTTGACTTACGAGTAGATATGCTCGCGCGTTTCGAGTGTGAAAGAGTTTATTGAGAACCTGTAAATCACGCGCTCGTTGCGACACACACTCGAAAATTGGGTTTCGATATGTTATTAATATCCGATTAAACTGCTCCCGGGCTTGATGTCTGAATTCATTGAATGCCGATATTTACATCGATTCCGCTGATTTATGGCATCTGCTGCGTGTATAGCTTTCCCTGTGATAAAATTCTGAATTCAGAGTATGTACCATTCATTTTTCCCGCGATACACGAGTTCGATAACGTTCTTTTTTGCGTTATACTCGCGCAGACGGAAATCTCCATTCACGAACGAAGAAGAAGAAGAAGAAAAGGTACGCCGGAAGGAAAAGCGGAAAAAAGCGCACACAATGTGCCGGCTGCTGACGCGCTCGTCTCTCGGCGCATCAGAAATTCAAAAGTCAATTCCTCGGTGATATACTGAACTTTTATCTCTGACGAGTAAAATGCGCGTACACACGTATACACCGAGTTTTTCGTGTCAAGGACGCGCCGTCTCAAGGTCGTGAAAAGTAAAGCGCCTGCGCGCGCGAGACCGCCCAAGGACGGGCTTGCTTTTATGAGAAAATCATGATCCATCGGTTTCTCTCTCCTTCAAGCCGCCGTCGCCGCCACCGTCGTCTCGTCCCATTGACGTTTTCCATAGTCTTCGCGGAAATTGGAAATTATTCCTTCTCTCCACAGATGAATTTAGCGACTCGTTTTTCTTTTCACTCTCAGCGCAGTTGGCCTCTTGCATGGCTGCGCATAATACCGATGGAATATAACGTATCTAATGAGCTGCGTAAAAATCGCTTTATCTCGACGAGAAAAAATATCGCTCCTCCGATCTCGAATGACAGCCCTCTAACATAATATATAAGGAAACACGTAACTTGGGCGATTCGCAGGGCCGAGGAGTATATTAATCGTCTCGTCGTCGTTTCCGCCGTTGTAATTTCCAGGCCACGTGGCTGATACCGTCGCCGCCGTTTCTAATATGGAGGTCAAGAGCGAAAATGCATGCGGACGCGTTGCACAGCCGACTGCTGCTGCAGATGCCGAGTATCTCTCTCGCGGGGGGCTCATATATATATAGTTCCAGCGGTGCAGCAGTCCGCTCCAGATTAGATTTGCTAATCGGCCGACGACGTGCGCAGCCTCGATCTTCTGTGCCGCAGCGACAGGCTTCGTCTATTTTGCATTTCTTTTTTTAAATGTTTAATCTTCTCTCTCTCTCTGTCTCTCTGTGTCTGTGTTATTGATTCGGTATCGGCGACCAACTCCACTGCTGACTTTGCTCTATCGAGCGCGCGTGAGAGCTATATAGGACGCGCGCCGAATGTAGGTCAATGATAATAAATGGGGCTTATCAGCTCGAAACGTAAATAAGAATATTACACGCGATATAATCAGAGAGCCGCGCGTCTCTAATGCAGATATACACGAGTGAGAGGAAAAAAAAGAAAGAAACGCCCGTATTATCCAATGCATATATATTAGCCCGAAATCCATCAGCGAGAATTTCGCAACGAGGGAGAAAGAGCGCGACGTCATCGACACACATAAATTTCGCGCGCCAGTGCCTATGTGGTATACTTATAAGCGACCGCGCCCGAAATCGAAAACGCCTCTGTATACTGTAACGGCGCGGAGACTTTCGTTTTCTGCTCGCGCCTGCGCTTCTCCCGTGCGCGGAGCGAATCGAGAGCGAAAGCGCGCGAGAATGTAATCTGTGCAGCGTTGGAAGCCGGCGGCGCGGACGATTATGTAAAAGGAGAGTTATACTGTATTCGATCTCCGGACGACAGAGAGCTTGTAGGGCTGAATTTTTTTTTTATAGCTAAAATTTTAGCGGTGGTGAGTGAAGCTTTGCGCGAATGTGGGTTATCAGGTCGGCAGACGCAAGCTTCAATTTGTTCAGTTGCGTCTGTTTTCGTTGGAATGTTTTCGAATGTTTAAGGCGCTGATTAAATCCAAGGCACACTGCGGTGTACGCGACGTGCTGATATCAAGGGAATAATCGAGAATGGTTATAAGATTATAGTACTACGAGTATACTAGTTATTCTAAAATATGCGCGTTTACTCGCATCATGCTTCGCGCGTGAAATCGATATTTTTATTATTATTAATACTTATACTCGGAAATTATTAAGCGTTATATGTTAGTTTCTCCGTGAAGTCACGCCGTTAATAAAAGTATTACGCGCCATGACGTCATAACGCTGCAATTTGCTCGACGCGCGAATCATCATCATCATTAAAATTAAAACATCGCAAAAAACGAAAATTGACTGACCCAAAGTATATAAGTGAAGCAACCATCAGAGGGGATAACCGCGAAAATTAAAAGGCGTGAGAGAATAGGAAGAACGAAAATTCGAGCGAAATCGACAAAAGAAAAAGAGGCCGCCGCGTGTCGTCGGTAGCCGGCTACTGAATGGAACGATAAAACGCGAGCGAGTGCGTCACATGTGCCGGTGCGAGCGCTCCTCGAGTCATTTTTCGCGCGCGGCGGCGCCGATGCACTTTTTTGCGAGTGAGCGACTGTGCTGAGTGTATATACAGTATCTGATTATCTAATTTTAGTATCATCGTCGTATGGATTATTTTCTGTCGTGTACCGATTGTTTGAAACGATTTTACAAATTAGATCATCGATGATATTTTATGTTTTGCATTTTTATTTCGCTAATAAATTGCAGCAAATACCGGAAAAGCTTAGAAAAAACAACGGCGATAAGGAATGCGTGGAGTGACTCGGCAGTGGAAAAAAAATGAAGGAATGCTTTAAAGGCGTTAATTATTTTAAACTGAAATAATTGGCTATAATCGGTGACTCATAATGCTCAGAATTCGCCGAAGGAAAAAATGTGGCGCTTTCAGCGTGGTTAAAATAATGCCGTGTCGTAAATAAAAAACAAACACGAAAAACGCTGATATTCTTAACTCTCCGAAATTAAGCGCTTATAATACTCCCGCAGTAAAATGATTACGAAATAAGTGTTTTTAAACGCGTGTGTATAAGTGTGTACATATTCAAATTGTAAGCTAGCTTAAACAATCGAGAAGTATATAACGAAGGCGAAAAATGAAAATGAAATAGTGCAATCGTCCGCCGCGTTATCTAATGTGTTTATTCTTGTCTTGACAATAGATAATCACAAGGTTAAAATACTAAAATAAATGCGCGATAAAGCGCAATATACCAGATCAGACTGCTTAGCACAACAATATTTGACGAGCATCGCGAGGCGGCTGGACATTTTTAAATCTCGCTCGAAAAATCCGCAGCGAAGATTATTCCCACGAGGATGATGACAAAACGAATGAAGAGTCGTCGCGAGAAAAGTAGGCGCTTCAAAAATAGAAAAGCAACTCCCGCGCGGCGCGCTCTCGGCTATTGGCCGCGAAAAAGCATCAGCGGTATATAGATACGCGTATACACATCGCGTAATATATATAGTATATATGCGCTCGCGTTCAAAGGCCTCGCGCGCGTTTACGCAAAGGCTCTCGTCCCCACTTGTATACCACGAGCCTCTTCGTGCGCGCAAGTGTAAAAGGCAATATAGGAGATCGTATCCGAGAGCTGTAATACTCGGTTTATTTTCATTTTTCTTTGCCGCGTTATTTTTGTATACGGATACGTCCCTCCTGACCCAGAAATGCATTATTAAAATTGAATTTTCAGCGGATAATGCACTCACAGTGCACATAATTTTCGAGTATAATCACGTGGGAATAAAAGCCTTCACAAAAGCACGTATGCATGTGTAGCCGTACAGAAAAATTGGGAAGCGCGTTTCGACACTTAATTTCAGTGAACACGCGCGCACCGCGTGTGTGTGTGTGTGTGTGTGTGAACCGGCTATAAATACACTAGAAAGTCCGCGCGATTGCAGCACCGAAATTTCCGACCTACTTTTCCCCAAAAATTTTTCTCCAAAAACGCGCAAGCAAACTCATCCTATCTAGTATAGTAGCAGCAGTACGTACAGACTCAATTTGCCTCTCGTCCCCTGCATCGCGAATAAATCGACTCACCGCGGGCGCTCGGACGGAGGGTTACACAGCGGCGACAGCAGCAGCAGCAGCCGACTAGGCTCTACTCGTCCACTCGCTGCAATCCGAGTAAGTGGGTCTAGGCCCCCAAGGCCCGGCGATTAAGCGAATCTCGAAACGGCCCCTTTCGCAATAGCCGTCGCCGCTGCTATTCTCCGTGTAGTTTGTCTCTGTGTGTGTGTGTGTGTGTGTATACCACGAGCGTGTCGCCGCCGCGCCGATCTTGCATCACAGCGCAGCGCTTCGGCTTTAGTATGTATATGTATACTTGTATAGGTAGCTGCTGCGACGATCACTGACTGATGTGCTTTTCCCGCTATTACCGACTGCTCACGTTGGGATCTTGAATGAAAGTCATATTATATACGTTTTCCATGCTCATATAATCGTTTCGTAAATAATTGTGAAACGCCCCTCCAGCTATAGGCTCGATCAACAAAAGACTGGGACTCATTATTATTACGAGCTTTTTACAAAGTGTCGATGCTTCTATATACAGATTCGCGGCTGTATAGAAAAAGGCAGCGTTGCGCTCCAGCATCAGCCTACTGTCGAAACTTGTCCGCTTGCGACAGGATTTTCCGATTTCAGCGCGGAAACATAACGATCGGGTACACGGCCGGTAAATCAAGCCGAAAATAAGCCGCGATGCAGAAAAGACAATGCGGATAGAGCATTATAGACTATATACGCGGGAAATCGGTGCCGCGAACTGAAGCCGTACAGAAACGGAGCAGCGCACGTTCGCCTCCGTAATTTATGCCGGCCAGTCAAAGAGAGACTGTGCTCGCGCTCGCGCGCGATAATTTATCGATCAAATGCGTGCGCCAGCGCACACAGAGAGCGTGGGCAGACTTTTAGCCGCTCGCTTTTGCTCCAACACAGCAGCCTCACTCTTCGCGCGCTGTCTTTTTATGGGCCCGATGTAATAAGCGCGCCTCTTATCTTCGCGGCTAGTGCTATTTTCTTCCTCCCTTTTCGGAGGCTAAAAATCAAGAAAAACCGTACGACTTGAAAGTAACGCAACAACAACCTGCTCTCCTTTCTCTACGGCGTCCTTTCATTTGCGCGCTATAATGATATCTATACTATTTTATCGATGCAGACTCGACGTGTCCACGTATGGACCCACGAATTTTCCCGGCTACATAGTGTCTTGGGCTCCGTGCGCAATTTGGAAATGCCTATTTGGTAATCGGACAGCAGCAGCAGCTGGTCTCTGCTACTCAGTCTCGGCCTCCTGCGTAATAAAAGAGAAAGAGCGCGCGCGCGCGCGCGGCAACTTCGAAATCGGCCGTGCGACACATATACACACGTATATAGCAGCTCGGCCACTGGATTTTAGCCTCGAGACAGATTTCACGTCGCTCTATACTCGCTTCGTTGATAACAGGGAAAAGCGCTCGCGCGCGGCTCCGTCACGATTTTCTTGTCCTGTGTACAATATATGTATATGTAGTATCGGGGGAATGTTTGGCTTTCGATTTTCAAATTTTCGGCCCGTTATTACATTGCCTCACTTTTGATCGCCGCAATCAGTCGACTATCTGTATTTTTGTTCACCTACACAGTAACCGCAAAACCTGGAGTATAATATATATTCTTTCACACATCGGAATGCATCCTCAGATGCGTTGTTGATATTTTCGCAACGACGAAGAGCACGTGTTTGATGCACTGTTTACAAGCGCGGAAAACAGTCGATCGTGCGTGTAGTGCGTGGAATAACGAAAATGAAAACGCTTTATCGAAAATCTTCACTTTTGTCACGTACCGGCTCTTTGTAACGCCGAAAAACACATGTTCGACACACGACATTTTTCCAGGCTCCAAAAAATGGTAAAATTTTTATTGCTGCCCGTGTAGCTGCGAGCGGAGACTCGAGTCGTCGGCTCTCTAATATAACAATGGATCGAAACTAATGTATATACCTATATAGACACCAGCCGGCATAGGTTATTATATGCTCAACGCGGATAAGGTGATTTATGGGAATCGTTTAAGTCGAAGAAATGTTTATGAGGCACATGCGCGGGTGTTTATTTAATAAGACTTTCCTCTCGTCAAATAAATCTTTTTTTTTTCGCAGCGGTAAGAAATAAATCACGCAGCTCGCTTGTCATTTTAGAATTAATTTTCGAATGTCGGTCGCGAATTGTTGGCCGAATGAACGGCGATTAACAGAAACACATTTAATTGCGATAGCTATCAATTAAGATCTAGATATAAATCTCCGTTCCAACGATTTCAACTGCTAAATCAAATAGACAGCGGCAAGTAGAAAAAAAAAACAAGCGGCGTACGCTCGCTTCATGATCGAGCGTTTATGCATTCGCACACGCTGATAAGCGTGTATAACTCTATTTTTACGCTCTACTATATATCGAGACGATAATGACGAATTAATCGTCTCTATGCTTTTTGCGCTCGAATCAACAATTCAGATTCGCGCGTAATTGACCGCGGCAACACCTTTCTCAGATCGAAGATAAAAGAAACAACGTTCGATCGATGCACTGCATCGACGCTTCAGAATTCGACTGAATCTGGGCGGCAGTCTCGTTGTTGGCTCGGCATTCCCCAATTCTCGATAGCGGTTTATAAATAATTCATGTCGGACTAATTATAAATCGGGTATTTTAATTTTCTCGTATAATGGCAAGTGGAGCGCGCATAATTCAGAGCGCGGTCGTGTCTATACCGTGTGGCGGTCTATATGATTTGTCGCTATAGTTATATTGGCTGTGAACTCGACGTAATAATCGCGCGATGAAGGCATCGGTAAAAACGTTCATTAGTGCTCCGTACTCATATAGGCAAATAAGAAATTAATCGCGGGTAACCTTGACCGAGTTGGAGCAAAATATTCGACTCTATACATAACCCATATAAGTATGCGCGAATAGTCGTCGTAATATGGAAGTGTAATATAAGGATGGGTCGTGTCAGAACATGTTAAAATCGAATTGAAGGAGACTCGCAGAAAGTTATACCTCCCGGCAAGCGCAATAAGAGAGTAGTCAGCAGGCTCTCTCGGCGTGTCTGTTTAGAAACTCACGAATTTCATAATTATTGTATTATGTTGCAAGAGCCCCCCCAGAGCTCTCTCGCGCTCGCGCCTCCGTGCGGTGTAGCTATACCTGCGCGCGGCCCCTCCACTATATACCTCTGCCTCTCATTCAATCTCCCCACGTTTCTCTCTTGCTCATATACTCGTGTTCTGTGTGTGCATGTGTCTCCAGCCGGTCTGTATACAGTATATGTATGGCTGGGAGAAGGAGGGAGAAAGGTTAGGCCGAGGCGGCGGCGCGGGCAATTGTGTAATATCCCTCGCTCTTGCTCACTCCCGTATAGTTCGACCAGCTTCTCCTTTCGTCTCTCTCGCTTACAGCGCTGCTCTCTGCTGATGGTTTTCCTGAATTGTCGTCGTCGTCGTCGCTTCTTCTTCGACTTTGATATTATACACACGTTGTGTGTGCCCTCGATCTTCTCCCTCTCGTGTACCTATATACATGCTGTATTATACACGGATCGTTTGTTCTCGCACACGCCCTTTTCTTTTGCGTACACGTGTATTTTTAGAGGCAAAGGGGTAATTTGGCTGAAGCCTATATTACACCTCGTTCGATAACTGGGTCGTCGACGACAGTTTTTTTTCCAACGAATTTACCGATAGGTTTTCAAAAGTCGATTAGCCAGGAGGTAAAGAGGCGCGTCTCCGAGAGAAAGAACGAAATATGCCTCGCTCGTCGTTACGTCATACACACATCAGTCTCTTCTCTCTGACCGCGGCGTGTCTCTCCTCGTGATTCTTTTTTTCTCTCTCCAGCGCCTTTATTTACGCGACTTTCTCGTCCTCAAACAAAACCACACACGAGAACCACGCGCTCTTTCATTACCGTACACACATCTTCGCTTGGGCACGACGCGCATAAATTTCACGTTTCATTTTCTTCTTCACTTTACTGCCGCTTGTCGCGCTGATGACAATCAAAGGAATTCGCTGCGCCGAAAAATTAATAATATTACAAAAATTCCGGTGAAGAAACATCGCAAGTCTGTGTGTTATAATAATAAGGCAAGCCGGTCACGTCGAAAAGTCTGTTAAAAAAGAGCGGGGACGCACGTAATCGATGGCGGGCCGAACGAAATTTCTCACACGGGAGGTAGAGGGCCTTTCGTAACGCGCAGCGATTTTCGACGGCCGCCGTTTTCACTTTTGGACGCCGCGCGCGCGCCGAGAGAGAAACGAGACACTCTGCTGCATGTGTGTGCTGTTGTATACACATATAACGCAGAGGAAGCTCGCCCACGAAATATGAAATCGCGAGCGCGCTTCGAGGACGACACGCGATACTCGTACATTGATGATGCTGATGATCTTTAATCGAATTACCATCAGTAGTCGATGAGCAGGAAGTGAAAGACGAGAGGGTGGGCACAGCAGCTCTTTCGCTTTTCGAAATATTTTTTTTATTTTTCTTTGTTTTTGCAGACTTAATGGAGCGAGCGAAAGCGGCGAAAGAGTTTCTTTTCGCTGCAGCGCTGTGCGAGTAGTCGTTTTGCCAACGTGTAAGATAACAATTTATCTATAGTCTGTCTTATCGCTGCGCTGCAATTACGGCTCCAAAGTATCGACAAAATTATAACGCGTTTTTCGATGTTTCCGTTCCCCCGATGTACGTGGTGCAATACATACACAGCGGCAAATTCAACCTTAACGAAGATTGAAAGCGACAAAAGGAGCGGCATTATTATTATACTAGTAGCCAAGCCGGCGCACAATAGAGAGAGATACGGCGGGATCGCGAAACACATCTTAATAAGATTGAATTAGATCAATCGCCGATCTAGACAAATTGAATCGCGATAACGAGCTCGTCGCGTTCGACTCTTTCATATACCAACACACACACACACACACACACATATACGACCTACGCAGTCTGCGTATAAACAGAGAAATTCGTGTGCACCGGGAGCATCGCCTTAATGGAAAAATTGCGTAAACCCGCGTCCAAGATTGGAAAATTGAAAGTCAGGGTATGTGTGTGTGTGTATGGTGTGTGCGAGCATTTTTTCGCTTGAATTACGTGACGAAAGCGGCGGCGGCGGCAGTAGTGTGGGACGTTTTTATAGCCACAGATGTCAAATTTAGATAGCACACAGCGCGCTATAGTAATTGTCGAGAGCGCATAAAGGATCAAATGTTGGAAACACTCATCGTAGCGGCTAGTAGAGCATTAAAGAAAAATTACGCTAGACTAGCAGCCTGCGCAGCTGTTATTTCAAAATTCCCGGCGTATATATAATTTTATTTACTTCTGCAGCGCGCGTGATCCAAGGCAAATAAACGGGGTCCGCTAAAATCGTCGTGTTCCCATATCTCTTCTCGCTATCGTTTTCTCACACTCTCCGGCGGCGCCTATCGAAACTCTCGATGTATACAACACACAGCCCTGCTCGAACGTACAGCAATAAAAAGCCGCGTTCTCCAGCTCTCCTTTCTCGCGAATTCGCGCGCGCGCGCACGTGTGCGTGTATACGTGTGCACCGGCGTCGAAGCCGGAAATTACAGTATAATGCGCGCTGCGGTGTCACGTCGAATTTTTACGCGCGAGCAAAGCGAAGAGAGAGAGAGAGAGAGAGCCGACCGAAAAAAAGATCCGCGACGAAACGAGAACAAAAGCGCGAACTTATTACAGTCACTTTGAATACTGCGATCGAGAGAGTGTTTTGAGAAGTCAACGCGGCTGAAAAATCGGTTAGCCGAACTGCAGCAGCGTATATAAGCCAAATAAAAGTATAGCGAGGAGCTGCGCGCGTGGGAAGAAGCGAATATCGTCTCGTCGCCCCCGAGCTGCTGCTGCTGCTGCTGCGAACCTTTTTTTCGCCTTCTTCTTTCCAGCCGCTTCTCTTCTCTCCTTCGGGCCCCCATGTTTTATTCATTTCCGCGCCTGGGGGGCTCAGCTATCGGAGATTCGTAGGTAAATAAATTGCGTTGCGGTTTCTTACCGGGCGGAAACGCCGTCGCTAGGAAGTTGTTGTCTTTTTTTCCATCTGTTTTTTGACCTTATTTTCGCATCCAGTCTTATATACAAAATTCTCGCTGAATCTATACGACTACAAGTATTGCCGCACACTACACACTGCGAGTTTTCCGCGGGACGCGCCAAATTTTCTTTCCCGCGGCGCGTCGTTGACCTGCTTTACTTGCGGCCGCCGCGCGAGAAAGAGAATAGGGCGCCGCTGGCCTTATTAAAGAAAAGCTCTGAAATCGTGTCGCCCGACACGATGCCAACTTTTCCCGCATATTTCGTCCACTTTACACGTTATTATTATATATACGCTTCGTTTATTTACAAAGTGGTTATAATCGGCTCGTTATTTAAACGGCTACTCGCAGCTAGAGTATATAGTCTAATATACATTTTATCTGAGAGTCGGCATCTTTATTGCGCCGATCATCTGCTCTAATCGCTACTACCGGCGGTCCTCTCTCTCGGGCTAATAATTCGCGGGTTTCATTAGAAAATGATGCGCGTAATCGCGGCGACTTTACGATCGCCGCTTTGAAGCTCTCAGCTTGAAAAAGCACGTGACACGCGCGATTATCTCTCTGCGCGCATAGCGACAATGTATGTAAGCCGTAAAACTACGCCTACTATTAATTACGACTACGACCCGAGCTATCACACGACGCAGTGCTCGACGAAGCTCAGTCGAAATCGAGCGAGACTTCCTGCTTCCGCGAACTGCTCTCTCCCCTTCTCTCGTTATCTCTCTTCTTATCTTCTTTTCCAATTAATTAAGGCGACGATTATTGTTGCGCCGAACGCGTTTCCGCTACTGTCTCTCCCTAAGGTGCTTCGACGACGACATCGTGTTTTAAAACTGCGTGTCGTAGAAAAACGCATGTCGTACGGTTATTTCCGCACAATACAATCGCCACCTCGTTAGCGGCGGCGCAACAGGTCTATATTATTCGCGCGCCGCAGGACGCACTTTGCCGAGGTCCTTCGAGAGAGTCAAGTTTACTCGGCCTCTCTCTTTCTTCCGCGTTTTGTTAAGTTTCATTTCACCATACGCGGATCGGCATAAATGTGTCTATGCTACAATGGATTCAGCTTCCTCAATCAGAGCTCGGGAATTTGTATACCTTTCCCTTCGACATTTTTACAACTCAATCTTTCATAATTATATTCTCCTCTCGGATTTTCATTAGTTTCGCGGAGTAACCCTCGACTCCGTTGTTTTTCATTGAGAAATCATCTCGTATATAGAAGCCTCTCGTCGTGCACGTTCGTGGAAAGTATAAATTTTGTCGTATACAGTATACAAGGATTTTTGCCCGCCGATTGCTGGAATCTCACGACGCGATGGAGCAAGAGTCGCCGCGTTAGTTTGGAAAATATTAACGCCGCCTTGCGCCGGGACTTATTGCAATAAACTGTAAATCAAGCGTGAAATCAATTGCATTTTAATGCGAATCGATTATATAAATGAAAAAATGACGTTGCCTCGTATATATACACGAAACACACGCGTTATTACACTGCACCTATATAGTGTATATAAGGTGTCTTATACTCGTATACAACATTGCATTTCGCTTGTTGATTCAGCAGATCCGCATATTACATAGAGTACACCGTAATGGCATCAGATGAAAGAAAAACAGATAAAGCCTGAAAAGGATTGTATACGGCGTCATAGATAATGCGCGCTATCGGCCGCACCGCTTGCTTTCACCGAATAATCGATCCAATAATTTCGTCGGCTCATGACGACGCGAGAGAACGAGCGTTCCGGCCAATCGCGCGAGCAACGACCGGTGCAAAATTTTCCCCGCTATCGGTCGCGCCGCGGCCGTTTCCTCTTTGTTTTTTTTTCTCCATCTATCCAGCATCACCTGCAGCATACAATACTTTTAGCATTTCTCGTCGACGCGTATATAATCTTTACGATGCATTCTTTCGTCGATACACACGCATATATTTTATACTCCTCATTCCTTTGCCGCCTATGCGCTCGCGAGAGATTGACTATTATAATATGCGAAAAGCTCTGTCGGGAATATGTGTGTCAGGAATTTTCATCCAGATGCGGCCGGGTATACGGATTCTGATAGGCCCTGATGTATATAATGACGCCGCTCGAAATTACTTTCGATATTATACCAATTTTCCCCGGCGAGATGCAGTAATGTACTCATTGTTCGCTCTCTCCGCGCGTGAGCGAGTAGTTATCCGCGTGATTTTGTGTGAGGTAATGCCGGTTTTATTTTCATCGGATTACGGCTAATTGTGCGCGTATTAAATTTCAGAGCTCTCTAACCTCCCGCTTGTGTTTATTATTATTATATTAAACGCCGCGCATACATGCTTCGACGATCATCTGCGATGCATCGGGACGGAATTATATGTGAAACGAGTCTCGAGCACGTGCCGACTGCATATACCGAGCGCTTATGAAAGCAATTAGCACATCGGGAGAGTCAATCAAGGCAAATCGCCGCCTGCAACTTGCATAATTTATTTTTACTGTTCTCATTGTCGTCTATTAAACGATAAGCTTTCCAATTCGCTTTATCGAAGAAAAGGCAAATTATTCCTTCAACCTGGTATAGCACTGCGCGTAATTCGCAGCCTGGATCAGAGAGTATCATGGAATCGCGCGCACGTGTCGCCATGCAGGAGAACGGCGGTGCGCGGTTCAGATCGGAGAAAGGGACAGACAGCAGGCGGTGGCACATGGGTGTGTGGGACAAATATAGAAACGCTCGATCTGCTGTAGTTGCACGCGGATAAGAAGCTCGCGGCCGGAATCTTTCGATTAAGCTACTCGTTTCTCGTCGTGAGATATCTGGGTTTATTAGCATGAGCGACGGGTTATTAAACTCCGCTGCGATCGAGAGATAAAACTATAGATAATTTTCTATCGTCGCTCGCCGAGTAGTTTTCAAGACTGTCGCCAACTGGGTCGAGAGAACCTGCAACAAACGGTCTACCAAAAGTTCCGAGGAAAACACGAAAGCTTGCGACGTATTATATATCTAGCATTAGGTGCACCGCTGCTGCTACAGGAGGACTGTCTCGGTGGAGGGGAGAGGCACGCTGGACTGCACGCACACATATATACAACACGGAGCCAGAGCCAGCGCCACTCAGCTCGCACAGTCAACCTCCTTTCACTTTCGACGAGCTCCGTTTCGCTCTCTGTCCTCTTTGCGGCCGCGCGCACGTGTGCGTTACATTCGTGTGGCTTGTCGGTGCGCAAGCGCGTCGCTGTATAGATGTGGGAGACGAAGTAGTATATATCTAGCAGTAGTATAGACGCTTTATACCGTCGACCTCAAAAAGTTGGAGAAAAAAAAACGAATCTTTCGTTTTGCCGCATCGATTCAACGAGTATTATGGAATATCTCGGAGAGGCTCTTTCAAAATTCGGGATGCATGTATATATACGGCCGCCATAAATAGGTCTCTCTTCGAGAGCGAGCATATCCCACTGAAATTTCGAAAGTTTATAGATACGCCGCTCAATTTTACGATGCTTCGGGTCTTTATTGGCCCTCCTCTGCCTCGTCCCAAGAGAGGATAGGCCGGCGTCGTGACACACAGAAGCCATTCACACAGCAGCCGGGCAATATCATTAAATTTGTTCCGAGAGACCGACGTACAAACTCTCCCGTGGATATGTTCTTGTAATGCGCACACACACACACACACACAGAAAAGGGATAACGAATGCAAAAGGCGCGAATCGCACGCCGCCGGCAGCAACATAAACATAAACAGAGCGGCGTGCAGTTCTTCGGCAAATACGGAAAATGCACGCCGTCTCTCTCGTGCATATATATGCAGTTGCATTACGCGAGAGCCAAGCCCGCGCGACTGTGCAGCCTTTGTTCGCCGCTTCGATTCACCTACTTCGGTGTGCAGTCTGTGTGCTGCAGAGAGAGAGAGAGAGAGAGCAGCCGCGTACATACATAAGGTCGTGGGGCATTGATGAATGGCCTCTTTAATTAATGCAACTGCTTTCGATCTCCGCGTGTTCTCGTTTCGCGCTTGGTGCCTTTTTTTGTACCGACTCTGCGCAAAGTAAACACGTCGAGAGCGAATAATCTCATCCCCTCGTGTAGGTACTCTTTAAAATCATCCCGAGAGTGTTTCGGGCTACCGCTTGAGAGCATCACTCAGATAAACGGATAACATCCGCCTGTCTGCCGATTTTCGCGTCCCAATTCGCGATTAGATCGACTTCCGCCAATCGCGACCTCATGGAGGCACTCGTGTACACGACCGCCAAGGCTGCGTTATACGCCCTCCGACGCCACGTGCGCCGTGCTATACTCGCCGTGGAAAAGAAAAGTTAATTGCAATAACGATTTTAATAATGTATAATATATTGACGGTTGCGTAACTCCACAAGTCGTGTGTTTCTCCGTAGCTGATGATCGCGAAGCGCATCAAGAAGAAGCTGCAGAGCACTGCGATACTCAGCAGGACCAGTTATTCGTCAGTGCAGTGGATTTTCTCTCAGAACCGGCTGTCAATTTGGCACAGCTACTTTGTATAACCCAAAGCCGTAAATACTCTCCTCGATCTTTGTTGATGGAAAAGTGACCTGATCGACGCTCCCCATCGAAAGCATCTTCATTTCTTTATCTTTCTTTTTTTTCTCTCGACAAGTCATGACTTCATTGTTACACATAATAATACAAGATTTTCAGATATCTATACGGTAGAATCACCGCACTTGGTTATATTGAAGATGTAGTTCGACGAGTTGCATTGCATCGACCTTCTCAATTTTCTCGATAGCCAGTCTGGAAAAAGAGCGAACTAACGCAGTGCAATTTTTCTTCTATGATTTCAGCTGTGAGAGCCGACAGGATGCGCGGCGGCAGGAACAAGTTCGGCCCGATGTACAAGCGCGACAGGGCGCGGAAGCTCCAAATGATGAGGCAGCGACAGCTCGCGCTACAGACGATACGCGGCACCCTGGGCGACCCGAGCAGCTACCCGGCGACGGTCACGCCCTTCCTCCACATCAAGCAGGAGATACAGATCCCGCAGGTCTCGTCGCTCACCTCCTCGCCGGACTCGTCGCCATCGCCAGCGGCCGTCGCGGCGGGACTCGTCACGACGCAGGCCGGATCCGTCTCAGGGGTGAGTACTGCTTTCGCTTCTCCCGAATGTAATGTGGGATCGATGGACGCATACTGATGAGAGAGCTTTTTCAGAGCGGACAGCACCAGCTGATAGCGCCGTCGACGCAGGCCTCGCTCTCGTCGGCGACGAGCAACAGCGGCGGCGGTCACCTGCACGGCGGACCCGGCAGCAATCCTCTGGACGGCAGCAAGCTCTGGCCGGCGAACTCGACGACGCCGAGTCCCAAGGGCTTCGGCGCGGGCTTCGAGCACCACGCGGCTCACCTCCACGGCCAGCCCGGACTCTCGGGTCAGCACCACGGACCCACCGGCGGACAGGCGAACGCCGGAGGGGTCGGCGGTCCCCAGCAGGCCGGCCAGCCCGGCGCCATGAAAACTAGTCCCATGATCCGAGACTTTGTCCAGTCGGTCGACGATCGCGAGTGGCAGGCCTCCCTGTTCGGTCTCCTCCAGAACCAGACGTACAACCAGTGCGAGGTCGACCTCTTCGAGCTCATGTGCAAGGTGCTCGACCAGAACCTCTTCTCCCAGGTCGACTGGGCGCGGAACTCGGTATTCTTCAAGGATCTCAAGGTATATGCTCGTCGAAAGCTTATTGCGCTTGTGTACCTATATTTACTTGCGCGCGCGCGCGGGCATTTACAAATTGGGTCAAGACTTGCGCGCGTTGATTATTTATGCGGCGTATGTTAATATATATACACACACACACACCGCCAGCGCGAAAGAAAAGAATGTCTCGTTGCAAAATTAAGCAAACGCGAAATTCACTCTCGATAAGTGCAGTCGCGCGCGGGATCGATATCGATAAAACGAGGAGAGCCGGAGATTTATTACGTTCAACGAGAGTATAGCCAGTATGTGATGCAGAGGCGCGCCAAGAAGAGCCTACTACTACTACTTACTCGCAGCACGTACGCGAGTTTCTCGCTAGCATATATTTATGCCGCAATTAAAAGCCGTGAAGAAACTGTGAAAAGTTATTAGTCCGCTTGCATTCGCCGCGCTCCTGGAAAAAGAGCTTGCCACAGGCGGCGCAGTCGAGAGAAATAAAACGAGGCCTCGCTCGATGGATAAAGCAAAGCTGCTGCAGCGGACGACGTTTTTCTTTCAATTCACTCAAAATCGAGAATCTCTCTTGTGTAAAGTAGAGTGCGGACGAAGAAAAAAAAATACTGGGACGCAGGGTAGAGACTAGGAGCGAGTTAGTCACTATGGCAATAAGTAATCCGCTGTTGCCGCTGGGCTGTGTCAGCGGCGCAGTGTTGGTGAGGCTCTCTACACACTTACACACACGAGTATAGCTTACACTCCGCTCGCTCAGTGTACGTGCGGCGTGAGCGGCGGGGATGTGAGGTAACCGCGGCGGCGGCGGCGGCATTGCACAATCGCTGAATGATTTCAAGCATCGCCTCATATCTAGGTCATAACAAGATACGTTTCTAGGTTACGGCAGTTACCCCAAAGCGGGTCCATATAATAATCGTTTCTTTAGCCTCTCCGCGCGCGATCTCTTCTGCGCCTTTGGCTGTTCTCCCTCCTCTCGGCCCTTGCAAAACAGCGTTTAATTAACGGCGCGATTATATTTTTCCCCGCAGCACCGCGTTATCCTCCTCGTCGCTGCAGTACTTTTATATTCCTTCCTTTTGCGCGCGCGCGGATATTGACGCTGTTTATTTGAATGCGGCTTTCCTCACGTGCGCATCGCGAGCTCGCATGTCTTTTGAGAGAATTTTCGCGCTCTACGTCTCTTTGCTCTCTCTCACTCTTTCGCTTAGCTCCATCTTGGTTGAGAGTTTGCGCCTGCGCGAACTAGAAGCTTGTGTATATAAAAGAAAAGAGTAGACTACTCGCTCGCGCGCGCGCGCGCGATTTGCTGTCCACGCGAGATTGGCGCGATGAGGTTTTGCGAAAGGAATTTTTATGCTTGACCTACATTTATATTAGATAAGTGTGAAATTTTAGAGGAGCGCGAGCGAGCGAGGAAAAAGTCTTCTGCAATTAGCGTACGTCGTTATTTTTCACGCGTTGCAGAGAATTATTAAATCGATGCGCGCGCGCGCGAGCGAGAGAGAGAGAAAAAAAGCCGCATTTTGCAACGAACGCTGAATATTCAAAACGCTCTGATGATGTGTGAATCGCATCATGGGTCGCTTAAGCGTCCGCGAAGAAAAAATGGGTTACACAAATAAAATACGAGCAGACACACGGGGGGAGAATCTACGCGGCGACGATATTGCGAAATCGCGAGTTTGCGCAAAGCAGGCTCCAGAGTAATGTGACTAACGGAATGTAATGCTTGTTTTCTACCTGCGCAGGTTGATGACCAAATGAAACTTCTTCAACACTCCTGGTCGGATATGTTGGTGCTGGATCACCTACATCAGAGGTTACACAATAGCCTGCCCGACGAGACGACGCTACACAACGGCCAAAAGTTTGATCTCCTCTGCCTCGGCCTACTCGGGGTCCCGTCCCTGGCGGATCTCTTCAACAACCTCTCCTCCAAGCTCCAAGAGCTCAAGTTCGACCTCTCCGACTACATCTGCATGAAATTCCTGATGCTGCTCAACCACGGTCAGCATACTTCCATCACTTTGTCGATGCACTATTATTGTACTCCCGACTGACCAGTGTCTAATCCAATTTCTCTTGTAAATTTGCGCAGACGTTCGTGGGCTGGTCAATAAGAAGCACGTGCAGGAAGGTCACGAGCAGGTCCAGCAGGCGCTTTTGGACTACACGCTCACTTGTTACCCGTCAATACCGGTGAGTTGATTTTATTTTTATATTTTGCAAAAGAAATGCTCGTCCAGCGAGAGTGCATTTGTCTGACGTACGCGCGTTCCCCACAGGACAAGTTCAACAAACTGCTAGCAGTATTACCAGAGATCCACGTGGTGGCGAGCAGGGGAGAGGATCACCTGTACCAGAAGCATTGCAACGGTGGTGCGCCCACGCAGACGCTGCTCATGGAGATGCTGCACGCCAAGAGGAAATGAAGAACAAGCCGTCAACAGCCGGACGAAGAGGCTGCTGCTGTTACTATCACTACGGCTAAACACGATGATCGCGCCGCCGCCGCTGCTGCTGGATAAGCCTCGTGCCGCCGCCGACCTCGTCTGCATGAAATAATTGCACGCGCGCCCTCGCGGGAGCCAACACAGGCTCCGCCGATCGAGAGGCTGTTGCGTCGACCGAGAGCAGATCAATGCAAAGAAAAGCAAGCAAACAAACAAAAACTAACTAAAAGTCAAACGTACGCGTTGCTGGGCCGAGAAAGAGCGAGTGACAAAAGATACGGGAAAAAGACAGAGAATTAACTGTTGGCAAGTGTGAATACAAAAAAGGGCCAGCGACACTGGCATTCGTCGAACGAATCTACCTACGCAAACGCAGAATGAGTTTGAATAAATTAAACAAAATCAAGTATAGACGTACATACTTTACATATATACATAGTATGTGTATTATAAAAAAGTGTATATCTAAATATATAAAGCATAACGACATATATTTTCTATATTTGATGTTGAAGTTTTAGATATGTATCCGTGGAGATAAAAAAAGAAATAAGATTACGAAGATGGTGAAAATATTAAGTGAAATTGCCCGTGTGGCTGGGAATATAATAAAACACGATGTCTTGCGACACGGGTTAATGAAACCTTCAAAAGCGCAGGGAAATAGTAAGCGAGATGCCTTGAAAACAGTACAAAGGGTGGTTAAAACAAAAAATATTGGTCAAAGGGCAGGCAACTTTTGTCTAAATAAGTAAAGCTATTTTTCTAATACTTAGAGAAGCGAAACTTTAATTTTTAAGCGTATACCACTGAAGCCTTGCTCTCACTTAAACGAAATATCCTATTAATGCGTGTTCTCGAAGGGTGAAAAAAAAAGAATAGCTTTCGACTCACATACCTACACAACACACGTACACACCAACACATCGCGGCCAATCGTGCTTCTGCAAGGGATTCAATGGGCATACTTGAGAGTGACAGAATTAAACAAAGGAAATCAATGTGATAAATGTATACACATAACATATTAAAACAAAAATGATATGAAGCGATATGTATATAATATGTATGTAAGAATGCATATATACGCGTGCATACACCGTTGTAAAACTTGCCGTTAGTGGCCACCTGGGCATCGTTAAAAAAAAACCTCCTACCAGAAAGACGATGAGAAAACGGAAAAAGAAATTTGCATTTTTTTGTCACGCTTGCACTCAGCAGGGCTATATTATTATAAAACTTGTAAATACTAGTTAACACATTCCAATTTACGTTGTATAGTATAAATCATGTTAAATATGTAATTACAGAATATTTTTGTGTATAGTTTACTTGAGAAAAAATAAAATATATTTCTGTTGCTTATACACCGAAGTAAAAGAAATCAATTAGCTACTTAACTTGTGTCTTTGACTAATTTCTTATATTCTTTACTAATTTTCGTGTATTTTTCTATCTTTTTTTCTCGTTTTTATTATTCGTTTCCTTTTTTTCTTCAAACATAGGTGGCGGAAAAGAAAAAAAACACGCGAAATAACCCACAGATTGCGATATTGTATTACTGTATATTGTACCATAAAATAAAGATTCTGTTTAAGAAATAAAAAACGAATCATTGGAGCAAGGTTTATGTGGTCCTATATATTATCTAGCGTTTAAAATAATGAATAATAATTATTAAATAATCTATATAAATATATTATAAATATATAAATAAGAACGATATTGTCTTATAGTTGTTAAACATAAATGAGAAATATTTACTGTACGTTAAGAATAGTTATTACTACATCGATCGTAATTATTTTTCACTTATAGATTATATTATTGTTTAGGCGTTAGTCAGAAATTCTTCAGTGCTGTGAAGGTCGTCGTTTCACGACGCACCTGTGGTACCTAAGCCATCGGTTTTTATTACACACAAACGCTAGATTTTGAGGGTCAAACGTGACAAGAGGACATAAAACAAACGAAAATAGCAAAAAAAATAATCAACACATACACGCAAAAGTATCAAGCGATAAACCGAAAAGAGGAAGCCCCCCTTCGTAGTGCAGAATAATCGTGTACAGATTTTAATCTTTGACGCGCGTACCAATCTGCTTCCACTTACGAAGCGAAAGTACCTGAACTGTAATTTAAATATAAAAAGAAAGAAAACACTATTTTACTATATTCACTTTACCAGCACATTTTACAAATAATGTACCTACCGTAATGTTAGTGGACGTATTGAAGAAGTCAAGGAAACGATAAAATGAAATTGTAATAGAGGACGAATAGATCAAACTAGATTTTTAATGGACATTGTTATAATTTACGAGTGGGGGCTCCCTAATAAACCTTTTATCAACATCGACAAAAGAAGTGACGAAAAATAAATAATATTGTAAAGAATATGTTGTTGAAAAGTTCCAAAATTCTCATATCGCCCGGTTCATAATGTATTGCGTTGCGCACCGATCAGTTACTTTGTTTTATCATTTGCATTCGCTTCGACATATGTAATTCCTCCGAGTCGAATCGCCCATATATACCCCCTTTTACCATTCGATTGTATAACGACACGAATGACTACCTCTTCATAAATGTATTAAGTTTACTTTTTTTTGTATTTTTACAATTTTAGTAACCGCATACCTCAGAACAAGGCAACCCAGCTGAAATAATTTTTCTGGAAAGAAAAATTCAAACACTGGGACAACTTGGTTCTTGCGAAAGCGCTGATATATCCCACCATTTTTATTATACATCATCACCATTAAGTGTCACTGCAATGTTACCTTCACCGTGATTAGTTTTGTTAATTATTATAATTGCCTTATAATACAGCAACTGTATCTTTCCCCTCATCGTTTTCCAACTCTGTATAGCTTATTTCACTTTATTTTGTATAATTTTTACGCTTCAATTTTAAGGATGAAAATGTGAACCTTATTTATTTTGTAGCGCCCTTTGTTAGCCGCTGTTCATTAAGCATTATTATTGTATCGTATCTGCGAACGCATCGATCTGACAATTTCGGAACAACCTTCGTACATACCAACTGCGGAACGCCATTGTTTGTAAAAAAAAGAAATATTGAGAAACGAGATCTTTTTATCACTTGAGTGTTTAGCCCTAAACTAAATGAGGAAAAATCATTGTCTTTGTACATGTCCATCCTATTTAATCGTCCGATGAATTCCGTTAATGAATATGTTTATTAACAATAATTGTAATTAGCGAGTAATATAATTACGATGTTATGTACATTGTGTTAAATATTAATGTACAGTTACCAATTATAATTGGCAAAAGTTCTAATTTAAAAAAATGTCACATTCATTTTTTCAACCAGCAAATCGTTGTTTTAAAAGGGGGATGAAACTTCCGAATACAGAAATTATAAAAGAAATATAATAAAAAAAGAGATATTTTGAAAATATGATGAAAAACGACACTATGAAACTTAAGCGTTGTTGACACTGCCATTTAGACGCTGGCAATTGTAAATTATGTAGAAAGAGAAACTTAATGAATGTAAATATATCTTTATTATTAACATAATTATCGTTCCTTATCAGATTTGACGTCGCTGTGTATTAATCACGCGATGTAATATCGCGCCTTAATCACGAATAATCCAAAATAACTCTAAATGTTTCAGATGTTTTTCATATTGATTAAAACTTTTTTTTACATAACATTTGAAATGTAAAAAATAACTTCAGATAAATCTGCAAACCTCAGAAACGTGCAAAAAATAACGTGATATTTTTATCAAGATAGAATCAAAATATGTAAATTGCAATAATTCAGTCCAAGCTATAAATGCAAAAAAGCATGCCTATAGCACATTTTTCAGACTTATGGATATTCAATGCATAACTTTTTCAAAGCTCTAAATAAAAATATTTACTTATATAAAATATAACTGTTTCGGCGGTGTTAAGAAGAGCACTCTTTAAATCCTATTTCGATGTGTACTATAATTATCGCAATCGGTTTATAGCAAAAAAAAGAAATAAAAATTTGCTGGATGTATTTCAGAAATCGATAGTGATTTATTACATAATGTTTATTACAAAAGTTCGTACGCTTCGAGTCGTACGTGAACGTTGCTTATAACTACTTACTGTCGATAACAGTCGCTGATGCGACGATGAATCTATCGATTAACCACCTTTCAGCAGTACAATGAGTGCACAACGAGTCCATAATCATAATTTAAATCGTCGTTTCGGTGAAAGAACGAAGTAATAATTAAAAAAAAATTAACAATCCATGTCAAAATTATGTCGAATCATATTATTTTGTTACAATTATGTACAATAAAACAATCTTTGGTATTTGATCTGCGCGCGAATAGACCAGATTATTCTATCTAAAAGCCAAGACCACGTGTAAGGCATTAGTAAGTTTTTCTTTCAAAGAGTCGTATAGAAGCATGTAAGAACATGTGGAAACATATGTCTTGATGAAATAAGTGAAAACGAGACCCAAGCAGAATACAAGTTTTATACAATTTTGTTAAATCATCCAATACGTCCAATATGAAAAAGGCAGAAAGATACAAATAAAAATCTGTTTTTTGAAAATAAAATATGTTTTAATATGAATAAAGCTGCGTACACAATAAGAGCAATTATAGTTTTGTCTTGTAAAAAACTTTAATCAGCTCGTTTTTGTGAATGGTTATTTTTTTAGTCTAAAAACATTTTTAGTTTTGATACACCTTTTGAATTTTTGCATGCGCTAAGAAAGGTAACATTACAATTAATTTACAGTTACATCTTGAGCAAAAATCTCTGCTTAATTTTTGGGTTTCTACATGTTCCTATATTTTTCTTTGGACTTTTTGTAGCACATGGTCAGCTTTGATTTGCACTTTCGTTCTTTCTTTCCTTTGCTATTCATTTATCTTGGTTCGCTGTTAATGAGGGTCAGTCTTGAGGAACTCGTTGTAGGCATCCTCGTCCATAAGTGTTTTTAACTCCTCAGGATCGCTTAGTTCGATCTTGAAGAGCCATCCCTCGTCGTAGCAGGACGTGTTGATAAGACCGGGTTTACTCTCGACGGCTTCGTTCTTTTCGACGACCTTGCCACTGCAGGGGCTCATTATTTCAGATGCTGCTTTGACAGACTCCAGGGCTCCACATTCATCTGCATTTAGAAATTGCAGATTAGTAAGTTTTGTGTTTATAAAATCCTTACTCGCATAAAGAAATTCAGAGTCTATTATAGCAGATTGAGCAACGGTTTTATGATATGGCAGGAAAAAGTTTAGAAAAGCTGTGGTAAATATAATAAAATCAATGAGAGCGTAAAATTGAAAGATTTCGATAGAAAAACATTGTTACAACAATAGCTAGTTGTTCTAATATTGCGTGACGCGATTTCACAATTTTTTGACGATCTCGCTATACTTTGTTTTATTCAGACAATGAGATCATGGTCAATGAAAAAAAAACTGAAACTTTTTTACAACGATAGTCTAGCTTTCTAAAAAAAATGACCGATTAAAGAATTGATAAAACATTTTCAGTGGCTACGACTGCATGATTACAGCACGATAACAAAGTTGAAAACACATAAGTTGCGTAAATTTGTCCGGCTTGCTAGTAATTCTGTTTTTCATTTTCACAATTATGCTACTATCGACACTCCGACGATAACAATTACAAAACTGAGGAAATACTCTTAAGCTCTTCTCAAGCAGATTCATAATTAAGATCATAAAAGCAAACTAGATTTTCAAACAACTCGAGTTTTTTAATATCTTACCTTCTTTTTTAATTACTTGTCCGATATCCGGAAGTTGTGCATAAACAACGTCTCCAAGAGCATCTTGTGCGTAATTCGAAATTCCTACTGTACCAACATTGCCATTTAGCGTTACCCATTCATGTTTGTCGGTGTACCTCCTTTCTGAAAATAATTTTTATTTATTATAATCTTTGTTTCGAGGCAATTATTTCCTGTTGTACGGATCAATGCTCACGAAGTGACCTGATTTTTATTTTTTACGCTTTCGAAAACTTATCTTCTATTAGCATCGAATTCACTCGCGGGCATTTTTTCAGAATAAATTAACATAAAAAAATATTATCTATTGAACGTTACAATTAAAAAAAGGTTGCCACGTGCTTTTAATGAATTTCACTATAATATATTAATAACACACTAATATATTTCTCTCAGCGATACGAGATTTTTTAATTTCTGAATTTAATCTTTGTTGATAACAAGGTCACCGAAAATTTATCATATACTAATACTGTGCAATAACGCCGTGATGATATATCCATCGGTTTCATTCCGATATTCATGTGTATAACTATTTGAAGTGCGTAATTATAAGTTTTTTCGATTTTATTAATCCAAAAAGCTTTGTCGATAAATTATACACAGAACACGCGTATAGATGTTCAGAAGTGATTCTAGCTGATCAAATAAACAAATATTCCGAAACAGAAAATATTTTTCAGTGTGTTTTTACAGAGCAACAGGTCATTATGTTTATGCGCAATATTGCACATGAAATCGCGTGGAATAAACGCAGTAAGATAGCAAGAATGATACACATACCAGCTTCCAAGCGATGTGTGGTCGCTATGTGCCGAACGAGGCTGGAAGATTTCGGAGCAGCCTTGAATGCAGCCGCCTCGTGGTTGAACAGCATTGACCTGGCGGTGCACCTGGCGATCTGCGCTACCAGTCGTGCCATGGCTATGCAGCAACTTAAATTGACTACAACTTATCTGGAAAAACAATCGCTAATCCTTCGACGGCAACGCGTGGGATCAGCACTGTCGGACGTGTATTATAACCTCAACGGAGCGGCGCGTCGTCTGCTCTCGCGTGCACTTGGCTCGAGCCGCAGCTGCGTAATGAGCGGCTGATCGCCGAGAAGCCGTGGACACACTCCGATAAACTCTCGGCCGCGCGCGGCTGGGACTTTGTTTTGCGCTATAGTAAGTACGCTCAGCTTCCCCGTCGAGTTTTATCTGCTCGGTCGATCCGGCAATCGCCTGATATTTCTTCTTCCCTCTCTGATGCTTATACTCGGGTCTATAGTTATACACATTTACACTTTTCCACACTTTCAGTTTTTCGTTTATTACACTGCTTTTTTCCGGATTAGCGTTATAAAATAAATAGCTGTTTTCCAATTTGAGTTTCCAAGCTCAGTTATAAAAAAAACGTTCCTTTTCCGATTATGTTCCGCAACATTTTCTTCTATACCAACTCCCTCGTGATCTGAAATTCTTCCACGTTTTATCAGTCTCATTTTCGTAATTCATTCAGTAGTCGATAAAAGATGAATTTTTACGCTGGCTTGATTGAAGCACGCGTCGAGCTTTTTTCTGTATAGCTATGATGGGATATTAATAGATTTTAGAATTACTATCAATTATTAGGTACATACTTCTCGCAGGATTCAAGTCTTGTGAACATACATTATTAAAAAAAAAACGTAGGATTATTTAAAAAATATCCTTGTCATTTTATTTAGTTTTAGTTATAAGTAGTTACATGTATTTGTAAGTCATCTATGCATCTGAAGACTTTTGGTCTGATTAAATAAAAATATGTTTATACATTGGAAATTATAAAGTTTAAACAAACGTGTGCTTTGATGCGAAACTAAATTTTATACAATTCAATTCATTTTTAAAATTTTTTCTAAAATAAAACGAAAATAAGTAAATAAATTTCCTATCCTTTCCAAAATTCAAGTATTTTCGTCTCCAAAAATGTCAGTTAAATAAGATATACGTAAACAAAGACAACAAAGTATTTTTGATATTTGAACAAAAAAGTGGGCTTTCAATTAATAAAATTGTTTGGAGCGATGAGAACCTAAAAATGTATAATCAGTCGAATCTTGACTTTCTTAGATCACGTGAGGTTAATAGGTCACGACGCAACGATTATATTGCAGCGTATGAAAACGATAACCTGTGAAATCGTGTTATCGGAAGGTTTTACAATACCAGCGGCCTCGAGTTTAGTACGAATAGAGTTTCGATGAGAAAACGATTCAAAATTAAGAATTCAACTCGTATATAAACTTTTTTAAATAATGTTCACGAAAATTTATAAATGAAAACAACTGTCGTTTGACACAAACGAATCTACCTATTTCATTTTCTCGTTGGATTACGCAACGAAGAAATCAGTTTTTAACTGCGTGAAAATACTTGTCCCTTTGTAAGATTAAATATTTTCATAAATTCATCATTGCAGTTTTTAATATTTGAAAGGTTTTTTCAGTATCACGTTAGCTCAGTTTACAATCCTATGGTTGAAGATCTACCACAAGGATTGTGGATGGGGATAGGTACTGGTTTTTCAACAGACCATTCGTACCAAACGTTCTTTGAACTACAACATCGCCAGAAGTGACTGACGATTTCATCTCCAGCTTTTAAGTTTACAGGATCCTAAATAAAAATAAAATTAAAATTAATCTTGATTATATTATAGTAGTTTCTAGTTATTGTTAGTAATTGTTAGTTTCTGTTAAATTAATGTTTTAGTAATGTTATCTGACATTATTAGTATTTGTTTGAAAAAGTGTATACTTTTTCAAAAACTAAATGTACATTTAGTTTGCATAATCGTGATCTATAAGCTAGATGATTTCAAATAAGTTTGAATTTTGTTCCAGATCATTTTCTTGTACAGTAGTAAAAAATGTGTGTCTATCCTCACCTTTATAGGGAAGAAAATGGGAAACCAACTGAACATTCTAGGACTGTGAGTTCTTGGTTCAATACTGATCTTTATATTTTTATATAGAATTGCAATAAAGTAGCCAGAAAATCCATGAAGGACACAATCTTGTTCCGCTTTAAATATGTTTTTACCATATCTTGAATTATCGATTTTGGCATCTGATGAAAGTAAACAAAAGCATTAGATGTTTAATCCTTATGCTTTTAAAAGGTAAATTAAATTTTGTCTAACCTTTGTTTGGATGATGAAAAGTAAAAAGAGGTTGTGGAAGATCAATATCATACTTATTTTGAAAATGAACAACATAAGGCATTTCAAAGTGTGCTAAGGAATGTTTGTCTTTGTCTCTACATCCTTTTACTTCATTGTATAATTTAGATGATTGGACTGGAGCAATGTAAGAAGTATAGGAACATGGTATACTTATTCCATCATCTACAAAACAATAATATTGTAAAAATGCAATCTTCTATTTAATCAGACTTTTAAGATGAATAAAGGGAATAATAATCAAACCTTTTAAAAACTTCTGAACTCCGTCAAGACATTCCGGTGATAATTCATTATCACCAAAAGATCCTAAAAGTTCTGATACTAGAATATCCGCCTTTTCAGGTGCATTCCAATCTCGCATGTCAGACGATACTATAGTTACCACATCTCCCCACATTTCTTGTTGTAAAGCTTGCAAGCTGTAAGTAATGAATGATAATATAAGTATTAATATTGCAAATTTAAGAAAAACGTTATGTATATTTCAAAAATATATTACGTTAAAACAGCATTAGGATTTTTTTCAACTGCGTAGACTTTTATCTTTTGTTTAGCATTTGCAGAAGCATTTAAAGCAGCTCGAACTAATGGTCCACGTCCAGCTCCAACAACCATAACGACTCTGTAATGTGTATAAGAATGAATTATTCATACGCAAAATATAAGACATTTTAGTTAGAGCGTATCACAATTTGTGCTTACATTGGAGCTTTCTCATTTCTTGCTTCCTTTTCCGATCCTATATCTTTTAATGCACTTTCAATAGCAGCTTGATATTCTGCATATTTGATTGGATCTTTTTCAAAAACTTCGTAGGTTCCTGATTCTAAGTTGTCCATTAAAGGTTGTAGGGGGCATTGAAGATAATCTTCATATCCTCGTGCAAAACGTTCAATAGGTCCACTAGGTTGCCAAGTCTGTAAAATGATGAATAAAGTTAAAGAAATTATTAGATAATGCTTTGTTAGAAGATAAGTATAATACTATTTTGAGCAATTTGAAAATTTTGCACATATTTTTTTGCTGTAACCTTCCACAAATGCTCGAAGTAATGATAATAATAAATTATATTCTGATGGCGGTTGGCTCCAGTAATGACAAATTGAACATCCAAGGCGCAAAATTTTTTTATCATGGCCTGATGAGCTTTGCTTAACACTGGAAATCCAAGTCTGTTGGTAATGAATACTGTTGTAGGTATAATTAAACATTTCACTGGTTCACCTATCCATCTTGTAATCTATAAATATTAAATATTAATGTATCAACTTTAAAAAGAAACCTTTTGATACCCTGAAATATTTAACTTGTATAATATACCTCATCTTCATCAGGAAGATCATTGCTGACAATTAAAGCTACGATAAGTTTGCGGTCATAATCACAGACTATTCTAAATTGGTTCCACCACTGCCAGGTACTTTCAATTTCTATTTCATCAAGATCAATGTCTTCTCTATAAGAATATGCTTGTTTCATTGGGTTCTCCATTGGAACTTGTACCCATATTTGAGCCTAATAAAGTTTAATAGTTTAGAAATTGTAATCAAACATTTGATTATCCGTAACTGTAAAATGTAATTCATATTTTAGAATATAGGGATATTTAAGCTTTATACCTGAAAATTCTGTGTTGCAGTAAGCTTGTCAAACATTATTCTGGCAAGGTTCATATTATTTTCTATATTTCCTTTCAATTTAATAGTGATGGCAAGCAATCCTAAATGACAAGCTAATGCAAGTTCTTGATACAAAGTTTCTTCACTATTCTTTGCCACAGTAGGAACTTTTGAATCAACATATATATGTGGAGAGAGCTTACCCACTACCAAAGTACTCCAATCTTAAAAAAAAAAAAAAAATTACAATTGTTATAATTTGTAAAGGATTTGCTTAATTACATATGAAGCTACCTGAGCTACAGAGTATCATATCAGATCTTGTCCATGGTTCACTTCGTTTGATTGCAGGAGAAATAAATTCTCTTTTATAATTAGGGTGGACCAATGGAATACATACAAAGTGATATCTGTAGAAACAAAATATAAACATATAATATACGTAAGCCTTCAATGTTCAAAAGTATTAAATGAATAATGAATTACTTTGAGCAATTAGCCACATATAAACAATCTTTTAAATCAGGAACTGAGCAGAAGTCCAGACCGCAGGAAATGTTTTTTGAAACAGCCATGATTGTACGCTGGAGATGTCTAAAAAATAATAATATTTGGTTATTTTAAGTGTACGATTCTAGATTATAAAACCATTTTATAATATGGTTATTATAACTATTGATTAAAAAAATTATTTTAGAAGTAAATTGTAGGAAGGAATCTTTTGCAAAATCGTTTGCAGTATCTTTATCAAAATTCAAACAAGTAATAATGGATTTTGGAAAATATTATTATGAATTAGAACGATAAAATTGAATAATTGAGTGCCGCAGTTACAGGAAGAAGTAAGATTACTTTATACTTACATTATTGTTTTTATCGAAAAAGTTTTTGGCGGTAGCTTGGAATGAACAAATGCCGGCAGATTTTAAGGTTAGTCTAATCTTGGCAATAACAAATCCCGTCTTTACTCACGTTTATTTTAATGACAACAATACAGCTTGTTCGCAATCGGTACTTTGTAGAATCTGCGTTATTCAATCATTTTTTTATTAATTTATTTACAAGTAATTGATTTTAAATGTTGACAGCAATCAGCGTCTCTACAGTCACACATCGCCACACGTGAGTGGTGAGTGCGAGGTTCGCTGGACGCCTGATGGAGTACCATATATTTATATAGATATATAAGCAAACTATCATATGAAAATTACATTGTAATACCTATAAATGTTATATTATAAATAATTGAATTCGCAAAACTACTTTCCCGCGCCGATTATTATATTAACAAGCTACTGATATTTGATATGATAGTAAAAAAGGAAATCAGTCGTTGGAAGCAATAGAATATATTGACAGAATCTGTTAGTACAGTCTGAGCCATAAGTAATAATACTCGTCCTAGAAGTTAAGTATAAACAAATAGTACTACATTTGATAATATCGATAATGTCGTATTGTTTCATTCTAATACAAATATTGACAAGTTTTCTAATTGCAAATAAGTTGGCTTGCAAACATGTGAGCACAAACATGTCATGACTCGTTAGCATTGTCAGCCAGCATAGCCAGCATCAGTGACAGCAAGCGTAGCTTCTATTATAAACCTAAGCAGGATAAGAAGCCATTGCAACTATTTATCGATTACTGCTCATATGATACGGGTGGTCTGTTCATATGGAGTTGGAGTATGGAGACATTATGAGCCTGTGTGATATAAGCACGCTCGATATAAACCTTTATTATCTAAAAAACAATCACTCGACAATAAAAAAATAGCCGCATTTAACCTGAACATTGCTAACAAAAGATATTAAAATGCATCGATCGGTGTAAAACGTTTTTAAAAATTTGCAGCCGGATTCCGGATTCCGGAACCGGACAGCGTCGAGCGCCTCCGCGTTCGACCAATCGCGTGGCCCGTTACTACTCAGCGACACCCCCTCCCCTTTCGGGTATCGGCTTTGTATGGGTGCATCTGTGCATCGTTGTGAGCTTGTGAGCTCGGCTTTTCCCCGTCATTCCACGACAAGCTTGTTCGTGTACAGCATCACGCACACGAGCACTAGTGTAGCTGCGGCGTTTTCTCTCTCCCACTCTGCTCCGATTTACTGCTAATAGCGACTCCATTTCGTCTTCCCAGCGTTGCCTTGCTCTCGACGTCTCGACACTCGACCCACGCTTTGTTCGGCTCTCTCGACGTTCTCTGCAGGATCTTCTGAGCAAGGTAAGCTTTTCTTATTTTTCATTGTAATATCGACGATAATAGCTGGAGCATAAGAATGTCTGCGTATATTACTTTTTGACGAAACCATAAGTCGCAAGTTTCGATTCCGAAGTGCCGGGACGTGAGACTGGCGCGGGCGTGAACGCCGCCGCGGCGGCGTCGGTTTTCACAACGCGCTCGCAACTCGGTTTTTCACAACTTTTCGTATCGATTTTACTCTTCAACTTTCCCAGGGAAGCGCTTGGTTTTTTCGGATGCGGGTAGAGTTTGTCATTTCGAGGACCGTCAAATCGAATTTCCGTATAGACGCCGAACACTGCTTCGAGTAAGTAGATTTTTCGTTCGTCTTCACGTGTTTGAGCATCGGCTTCGAATTCCACTCGCACTTCCTTTAACAATTAACAATTACTTAGATGCGATTTCTTATGTTTCAAGTTATATTGTAAAAGTTGCATGCTTGAATTATATCAAGTAAGTTGATGATGCTCAGTGTATAGCACTTATTGAAATTCGCATTAATTGACTCAAATGAATTTAATTAATAAATTTCATTCTTTCTTTTTAGAGGCAACATGTCTTTCAACCGTGGAATTAAGCGGGACTCCTATGGAGCAAACCGCAACTTCAACAACAGGAACATGGGAGGAGGTGGTGGTGGTGGCGGCGGTGGAAGAATGGGCAACATGGGTGGTGGAGGCATGGGCGGAGGAGGTGGTGGTGGCGGTGGAGGCATGAATCCATGGGAAAGTGGAATGATGCCTGGACGAGGTATTTTGCCGACTCCCAACAACAATCTGTCCCTTGCATCTCCTCAAGCCCAGCTGGCCATAGCCAGTAATCTTCTTTCCAATCTTCTACGAACCCAGCAAGATAATCAACCACAGGTAATTACTTAATCAGACAAATATCCATAGTTCTAATCTTCTGTTTAAAACTGAAAATTTTTTCATTTGATTTTTTTATCAACTATGTCTTGTTATTTGAAGTCTTTATTTTGAATTTCAAGTAGAATTAGTTGTAGCTAGATAAAAGCTAATTGAGTAAAACTTTATTTTGGTAAGAAGGTACCGTCGCTGCTCAGTCTGGGCAATAATTACAGTGGACCTGGACCTAATTTCAACAATCAGCAAAATTATAATCAAGGCCGGTTTAATGATCGTACTGGTCGCCAAAACATCAAACCTCAACGACCTCAACCATATAATAAGGTATGTTCTATTGATAGTGGATAGGGTGAACATCTCAAGTTCTAATTTTAAAGTAAATGCAGTAAAATGTAAAACAGAAAATCAGTTTTTGATATTTACTTGACAAATTTTGAAGCCAAGTAATTTCAATTTTTTTCTTTTTTTCATCTTGAAAAGATATTTAAGATTACAAATAATTCAAATCTTATGCAAAATAAATAATTTTGTTTCTATACTTATTCACAATAAAAGATAAAATTGTGGATTAAAAAACTTACGATTCATAACATTTGAATTGCTTTGTTTTCTATCTTTTATTTTATATGATGTCAATTTTTTCATCTATGCATAGAGATTATTTCACTTTTTTCATACTTTGTATTGTTTAAATAAAATATTTATTTAATTCACTTAATACCATGTAAACACTTACAAATATTAGAAACTTTATGTATTAATAAATTACAATATTTTATTTAAATAATGCAAGCAAAGTATGATACAGCAGAGTTATTTAAAAAAAAACAAACATTCTTTGACATTCAAGTATGAGATGACTGATAAAATTATTTAACAAGGAACGCATTAACATCACTATTCCTGCTGTTTTAAAATTGGATGAGTTCTCTGTAGGTTCTATATAGTTAAGTGGATCAAAAGGCTATTTTTAAATAGTACAAGTTTTAGCAAAATCGATCATTCGTCAATTAAAGTACATAATCATTGTGGAAAAGTAGGATATTTCAAGTAATGCATGTTTTCAACAAAAATATTACACAAATCTCACTTTTGGCAACTTTAATCTCATATTTAGAAAAAATAACAACTTGATTATCCATAAATTACATAAATAACAATTATTGTGCTTCTATTACTTCGTGTGAAGTTATCAGCTCAATGTGTTTACGGATTGTATTGAATTACTTTTTTTTCACATATTTATTTGCAGTCTCCGTTTTCTATACCAACAATTAAAAGAAGTATAAAATGACCAAATTCTGGTTATTATTCTTAAAAATAAGAGACAATTTTAAAGCAATGCAGCAAGCAATTTGCTACATTATTAATACACCTCTGAGCTTATTTTTCAAGGTGTGAAACATCTACATCTACATCTCTTGGGAGAACATATCTAATATTTTAATTTCTATTTAAAGCTAAAACGTGATTTTAATAATCAACATTATGATATTTATTATTTCCTTCCTGATAATGGTGAAAATCATCCACTATATAAGTAATTTATTCTTTACTACCAAAAAAACGTAAAAAAAGGTTTCATTGCCTTTTTTAAATCCCTTTGTAAGCATCCTTTGATTAAAAAATGTAAGCTAATTAAGCTTGAATCAAAACAATATGACACTTCTCATGACATGGTTTGGTCGTTTTTGACCTATACAAATAGATGGGCAATAATAATAGAGCCCGAGACGGAATTGTTGGGCGACGTGGCCCGCAACAATCTCGTGCACCCCAGTCAGGCAACCAACGCCAGAATGGAAACCAAATTCAGCGGAACGATAAATCTTCTAAACCTATTGCTGCCTCTAAGCAAAATCAGACCGTCAAAAAGGATCAGCTGGATAAGAGCTCTGATAAGACCAATGAAAAAGCAGAAGCGCCTGTCGCTTTAAGGTAAGCTTTTCGGAGATTGCAAACAGTTTCTTCAAACTTCAAAGTATGTTCTCATATCTTCTCTTAAGTACCCTCAAGAGATAGAGAAAGAGATAGAGAGAGCACAAAAATCCCATCTTTCTTCTTTAAATAGATACTGGTATTCTATTCTAGCAACACAATTTTTCTTATTCATTTGAATAATTATTGTTCTCAGTACAAATCTTATTAAATCTTCTAGATCTTTTATTTTATTTACTTAGATGTAAATAGGATACTATCTTCAAATAATTATATTCTAAAATTTTTAAATAAATTGTTTTATACCGCTCTAGCCTCAAAATCATAACTTTAATATGATTATTCGGCTCTCATGGTATAATAGTGTATTATAGTACTGCACGACCTAAGTCTGCACTTAAGTCACGTCTATCTATGACCTAAGTAGTCCATTATTGTACCATGCTTATGACATAGACAGGCGTGACAGTGGACTTAGGGCAAACAGATACTATAAAATAGTACCTATACGATACTCGTTACTTAAGTGGCCCATTTCACGGCGTGAATATCGCTAAATGGGCGCTAACTACATGCCATGCAATGCTGGACTACTTAGTTGGACAGTTTAATGTTTTAATGTGAATGGAGGTTCTAAATATCTAATTTGCATTTATAGATACTTTTCATGATTTTATTTTATTACTTAATATTTTACTATTTTAAAAATCTTGCAATTAAAAAAGTTTTTTTGACACATCGAACATACAGTTTCATTTTAAGAATCTGTTAATACTAGATTATATCCAAAATTCTATAAATTTTCTAAATTTCAAACTAGAAGCACATAATTATTACAAATAAAATGTTGCAATTATGTATTCAATGCAACTATAATTATTCAAATGAATAGAAAAAATTAAACAGTTGTAGAAAATGTACCAGATAAACCTGCAGGAATGTGGTTCAGTAACCAGAAGTAAAGTTATTTAATGTCATTCGATATTTTATTTTTGAGACGGTGCACACATTTTACATGTTATAATGATTTTGTGCCGTACAAAAGTTTTGAGCAGTCCTCCTTAACCCAGCCCTCTAAACAATGAGCAATGTCTCGTTTCAAGTTTTCCTTGAATGACAGAAGCTGCGTCGTTTGTGGAAGCATTACCATGGATCTTCGATTTTTAGAAACAGAACAAAGCTCACATAGCACTCGTATACTATTTTATTATATTTTCTGAAATGCTCGCACGAGATGCTGAGAAGATGCTCGTTTTTTCATCGTTGTATAGCGTGTAACGGGGAAGCAAAATTTTATATCTTTTATCAAGAAAATTTTATTTCTATTAAAGTAAATATACATTTTTTCATATAAGTCTTATCATATCTCAAAGATGATGCTGATGGATTTTATGAAAAAATTATAAAACTTTGGCTATCAATTTGTAAGCTAAAATGTATAATTGAAATTAAAATAAGGTAGTTCTTGCATGGATAGTAATAGAAATCAGAAACTAAAAGGGAAAATAAAAATAGACAAATCTTATTTCATGCTAACCAAAATACTTTACATATTTTAATATTAATTAAATTTAAAAAAGTTTATTTTTATTTTGTTAAATACATTTTTATGTATATTCATTTATCATAATTTAAAACAGACTTTTTATATATATTTATACCATATATAAATGATATTTTAATGCTCACATGAATAAATCATTATTGTCTCTTTTCAACATGCAAGAGCTAGCTTTAAAATAAGCTTTCTAAATGTCATTTCATCATCCTATATTTTTATACTATAGTGAAGAGAATGAAGAGACTGAGGAATCTAAGAAACGTGAATGGAAAGATGAGAAAAATGAGCTGTCTAATGAAAAGAATGAAGATGCTGGAAAGACTGACGACGCTGATAAGGATGATGGGGACAAAGGTACTGGTAAAAAGTCTGCAGCAAGGCATGCTGAAAGTCGTTATTCAGAAGTTCCCATCAGCAATATGTTTTGCCATGTGTGCAATAAACACATGTGGGATGGATATGTAAGTTATTTTCTAACATTTAGTAATGAAAAATTACAATTTTTTTATTTTGCCATATAGAAAATTTTAAATAATTGTAATTTTTTTAGTCCTTTGAAAACCATCTTCGTGGACGTGCTCATCAATTAATGATGGATAAGCTTGATGAATCATACAAACTGAAAGTAGAATTAATGAGACATGAATTAAGAGTTGCTGAGGAGCAACGAGAACTCAGTCTTACTAACTCAAAACGACGTGGCAAAAAAGTATATATATATATATTTTTACCTTAAATACATATACTCACCTATCAACAAAAACAAAATATTTTTCTAAATATAATTTTCTTTTATATAGCTATCAGTAGACTTGAATGTTAGGGAGTATTGTACTATGTGTGATTTAAATTTCTATGGTACTCTCTCAAGTCATCGCAAGAGCGAAAAACATCAGCAATTAAAAACGTTTCTGCATCCACGCTGTTTCCCATGTGCTAAAGAATTCCCATCAAGAATTGAATATGATGAACATTGCCTTACACCTACGCACATGAAAAACGCTGTTCAAAATGAGGAGCAAAGAAAGATTAAGAAAAAGGGTAAGTTGTTAATTGTTGGAAACTGTTAATTTCACTTCAAAATTTCAAAAAACGTTCTTAGAAAAACATTATTTTTTTATGATATTATTTTTAGAAAAACTAGCAAAGGGAGAGTCTGAAATCCGAAGTGCTGATGATGAAGAGAAGGATGTTGGTACAGATATAATAAAGGGCGACAAATTAGATGACTCTGGGGCAGCAGATGATGATTATGTCACAGAGATTCCAGAAGGACAAATTGATGCTAAGTTAAAAATTCCGTCATATAAACATTGTAGAACGAATCAGTTGTCAGTTGGTAGATCACTGGTGAAGGAAGTCACCGGATACCAATGCGATAAATGTCGGCGGTTCATGCTCACGGAAGAAGATCTGGTTGCTCACCTTCGCAGCATCACTCATTATCGTAATTTCATTCATGAAATCAAAACTCTGCAAGCTGCAGCAGAAAGTGCTACTAAAGCAGAGCAAGAGAAAACAGAGGTAAAATTTTTTAAACCTATCTGGTATTTGTTTTATATAAAGTTAAATTTATCTTTTATGATATTTATCAAAATGTATTTTTGCATTTTTTATAGGAAGATAAAGGCGATACAACATCAAATTCCGAACCCGAGACTAAGCGTGCCAAACTTGACGGTGAAGAAAATGAGCAAGATGAAAATGTGAACCTTCATGAAACTGAAGAAAAGAATGAAAATGAGGATGATAAATATGATCCAACCGAAGCAAATGGTGATACTGATGAAGAAAATGCTGAAGATGAAAATCAAGAAGAAGGCTCTAATGAAAATGAGTGTGCTGAGATATCACTAAACGAAAATGAAGATTTGGAAGTTAGTAATGATAATGAGCCTGAAGAAAAAACTGAAACCGTAGAAAAAACCCCTCAAACACCACGAGGCCAAGCAGCTAATCGAGGCAATTATAGCCAACGTGCACGCGGAAATCGCGCGCGAAGATCTCGACGATAAAATGTTTTTTTTTTTATAAAAGCAATATGAAATGAGAACTACATAAGTAACACGTGTACGTCAATTCTGAAACTGAATACCTTTTAAGGCTAACCCACCACATATATGTTGATTAGCAAATGAAAATGAAATTTGTTCGATCAAGTATTCACTGGGGAAATTGCTGTATGTGCGTAAACTGCAAATATGGTACAAGTTTTATTGATTATATATTTGTACATTGCACTCAATTTTTTTAGCTTGATTAGTAATTAATTGACGATTAGAACAAATGTATAATTGCTAATATACATATTGACACTTATTTTTAATTTTAGGCGTTTTTAACGTCTAAGTATATTACAGCTTTATATTAGAATGCAAATAATGCATTATGATGTGTAGGTGTAGAATTTTCATTCCAATAACTAAAATACACATATTTCTGTACGCTAGAATGTGAAATAAATAAACTTTCATGTGTCATAAAAAATTTATTACAAATCATTCAACCTGATCCATGAATAAATAAGCATAAAACTTCATATTAAACTTGTATCATTTAACATTTTTTTATACATTAAATTAATCCATTTGTAAATGAGTAGCAAGAAATTCATCAACAGAATCTGTATCCCATTTGTGAATATCAAGTACGTCTTCTAATTTGTTTTCAGCATCATATAGTTTGATGATTGGATCTAAACCCCTTACATATCTGATTTGTAAATTTTTGTACTTGTTTGGTCGATCACTCTTGATAAATGCTGTTTAACAAAAAATAAAAATATAAATTTTTTAGTCATTCAAATAAAAAAAAAGGAAATTTATTGTCAAATTTTTAAAGTACTGATTTATTATACTAATAAGGAGAGATCATGGAGTTTATATCTTAGATTATACTAAAACTAATAATTTCTTTTCTGCTACTTTTAGTTCAAGGCCTCTAGTTTAATCTTAAAGATTCCAGAGCCTGAAACGGAACTAAAAGCTTTTGTTCAATATTGCTCATATAACATAGTACATGTCAAAACTAACAGATGTTTTATCAAAATTACAAGTTTGGTGCTTTATTATTGAATAATAAATATTCAAAATTTCATTGTAGTCCTAATTGTATGTTTTTTTGAAAGACAAATAAATAAAAATCGAATTGTTATTTATATAAAAATGAGTTATTAAAAATTAAAAAAAAAAAAACTAAACATTGACCAATGAGTGTTTAAAAGTTTTTACCTTGAATTTGTGGATAAGCTCCAAATTTGCAAGTACATACTTCAAGCACAGCCTTTGGATATCGTTTTGAACTCGAATTATCATCACCTTCGTCTTTCAGACAGCATTCCTTGCATTTTTCACTAATAAATAACATCAATTATACTAATATCTATAGTATTTTTTTATTGATTAAAAAGATATCAATTGTAACTTACTGAATATCATTGAGTTCAAAATTTTTGAATTTCTCACATGTTGAACAAAGTAAAGTTGCTTTGTTGTATCCAAGACTTTTGCAGTCTTCTGCAGAAAATTCTGATAAAACATTAGTCTAAAAATGAAAATTAGATGAGACACTTTAGAAAACTACAACTGCTCTGTGTATGTAAAATAACAAAAAATCCTCTAAATACTTGAATATGTAATATTTGAGATTCTCATTTTTTAAGCAGAGATAAATAATGTAACTGTTGTACTTAGACAAATATTTGAATGAAAAAAATCTCAAGTAATACAAATACTTATTTTAATCGTTTTATTATTAATTAATATATTTACCACTGTTAATAATAGGGATAATTGAAGAAACACAAATATATTTGCCATTTCATATGAAATTAGTTATATTATAAAGATTATCAATAACAATTGACACGTTGCGATTGTTGATTTGTTTACCAGCCGAACACAACTTAATAATCCGAAAATCAATCACGTATATAGGTTAGGTTATTCAACTAGATTTAAGAATTTGAGGAATGCGAATTTGGTTGTATAGCTCGATCTACTATTTTTCTTCATAATATAGTAAATTTTAGTTCGCAGCAGGAACGCAGGGGAAAGTTACTAGAACTAAGTGTTGGAAATATGACTTTAGAAAACCGTCCATAGGAATTACCCTTAGTGTAGATACTGTACGTGATTTAGACTGTTCACTGTATAATATCTGTAAATATATACCTATATACATAATATACATAGATGCTATAGAAGTAGAATGGCTGTTGTCGTTATGTGATGTGATCGTGATGTGAAAGTGCATTACTGCAATGGATATACAACGCATACAAGATATTGTTGTATAAGTGTCAAAAAATAATTATGTTTAATGTTTAACAATCGGAGTTATGAAATTGTTTTGTTTGTAAAAATAAGTACCCATCAAGTGGTACAATAGGTGAAAACGTATAATTTTTTTAATTAAAAACCAATAACGGTGAACTTCCGCAAAAAGAAAGGGACGTAAATAAAAATGGCACAAGAAATTTTAAACAATCTGCTCGGCTCCAAAATACCGCCTAAAGAAATTCTCGATTGGCTGACGACTGATAATTTAAATGTAAGGTTAACAAATATTTCTAGGTTATAGTAGATTGATAAACCATATATTATTACTGATTTTACTCTTATATATTGAAACGTACCAAATTGTTTTGCAATAAAGACTTAATTTTAATTTTTAGGAAACTGAGTGCTTAGATTTTAACAAAACTTGTCCAAGGGAAGAATTCATAACTTTCTTTTTGAATTATTTAAGAGACCAATTCAGAAGGTAAATAACGTACAATTTAAGAAAATCGAAATAAAGATTGTTTAAAATTTAATAATGCATTTATTAAGTCTATACATGATTTTTTTTTTCAAAAAGTATATTTATTATCTTATTGTAAATTGATTTTTATTCCTGCAGTGTTCTTCAGTCATCTACTACATTTAAAGAAACACCAGCAAAGAAAATATCACAGCCTCAGATAATTAAAACATCTAATACTATAAAAAATGACATTGAATCTCCAAATAATAATGAAAATTCTTTAGCAGTATATCAAAAAGAATCAGAACATATTGCTAAAGGTTTGGATCCTAACAATGCTAATAATACAAGAGTTACACCTGTGAGATGCAATGTAACGGATATTGGGAAATTAAGTATAAATCCACAAAGTAGTACACCTATTATAAAAACAAAAAATTCACCAAGCAAAAAACGAGTTGAATTAATTAGTTGTAATTCTTCTCAAGGCCGAAATATAAACCCAGCTTTTAAAGAAAGTTTTGAATATGAGCCAGTTGATAATTTGACAGATAATAAAAATATTAGTTTCGATAATAGTTCTTTTCCCAGTCTTGGTGGAAACAGATCTCTAAATATAAATTCCTCTAATTTATCTACAAATGGTAATAAAAGTGAATGTTCAGAATTATTTCACTCAAATCTTTCGCAAAGATCAAATTTCTCAATATCAAACAAAGTTTTACAAAGTCCAGTTTCTCCATTGTATAGTAATTCAGTATCTATGTTGAGCCCTATAAATGCAAAGACTCCTCAAAGCAGGTATGCTGATAATCAATCTAATAACAGCTATTTTCAACTAAATATTACTAGTACCCCTGAAAGGATACCAAACAATGATTTTAAGAATTCATCAAGAACTCCAAGACAAAATTTTGACTTGAGTGAGTTCATTGTGACAGAGGCTCGAAGTTCAAAAAAACGAAGCGGGAAAAAAAGTAATAGTAAGATATCACAAACTGATGTAGATCAACAAACTGTTTTGTCAGATACATCAACATCTGCAGAACAAAATACAAGAAGAAGAAAAGTTAACCCAACACGACTTAATGTTACAGATGAAAAAGGTAAAATTTTGTTTTAATAAATTAAATAATTACTGATACAGTTCTTGTTAAATGTTGAAGTTTAATGATTGTATTCAACAAGGAAATTTCTTGTTTAACTTTGCACTTAAGATTCATCCAATAATCAAAAATATTATAAGAGTATTGCATAACTCTGCTATATCTTGTTTGGTAAAAAAATAATATTAATAACATTCGTTTATTGTGATGTTCATTTTAGGTAACAAAGAAAATACAGTTTTTGGTGTTGTTTCAAGACCATTCACGCAAAATCCACAGTTTGTTAATGTATCACCGATTGACAAATCTGTTGATAATGAAAGTTTTCAAGTTGAAAGAGGTCTTGTTAAAATGGAAAGACAAAAGAAACCTGAAAACACTACAAATGCAAATACAACGTCAAATACAAATACCGATACAAGTGTAGTCAACGTACCACCAAAATACAAAATATTGCCACGAACTCCAAGGAAAGTTGTTCAATCAGGTTCAATAATTATTCCTAGTAAAGAGTTAGTTGAAAATGAAAATGTTTTGGACATATTAGCTGAGATATACAGTGGATTTTTAGATCATAATTTAATAGTGAATCCCATGAGAGAATTATATTATATAATTCAATTGATTACTGTCCAATATACAATTAATACTCAACAAACATTATCTACAGTGCAAAAAATGAGAGAACACAATACAAAATCAAATAATGACTCAATTGATGCAAAAAAAAATCTATCAGCATTAAGAAAATCTTTGAATTTCGATGATTTTGTGGAACTAGAAAATAAGGAGAAAAAGAATGACAAAGAAAATAATTCTGAGTGCGACAAATCTTACAATGAACTTGGATGTTTGAATTTAGTAGACAATGTAAAGGAAAATTTGAATGAAATTAATACAAAATTACAAGATTTTTCAGTAACTAAGAGTAGTGATGAAACAACAAATAATGTAAAAAAAAAGATAAATTTTGAAGAAGTAGATATAACTAAAAATTGTGTAAAATTATATCTTGGTACTCCACACAATTGTGTGTATTTTTCAACTTTAGTCCTTATTCATCAAAAGGCCTTTTTAAAATGTTTAGATAGAGTGACTTTAAAATTACTATGTGAAAATAATCAAATTGCTACATTTCAACCTGAGCTGTGCAAGTACCTGAATACAATTTATAGTGCTAAAGTAGCTGAGTCAAACAAAGTTAAATCTCTATTTAATATTGGGTATGTTAATTTAATTTTCTAATTTTTTATTTTGTATTTTTTTTTATATTTGTTTAATGCTATCAAATATTTCAGGACTTTGGACTTGAACGTGTGCTTCCAAATAGATACAGATAATCGTGAAAAATTTCCTTCACTTCATGCATTTTCATGTTTTCGAAAACAACGGGATATGTTTTATGACATTTTGAAAATTTGGGAAGATAACCATTTGGTTACGGGTTGGACTTTCCAAATAGCCTTGAGTGGTAAAATCAAGTCAATGCTTTCTATGCATACAGATATTACTAATTATACGCATTTTTCACGTCTTTTTAAATCACAAATGCTCATCTCATGCATTCAGAGTGGACATCAGGTACTCAATAGTTTAGTTTTTATACACTTTAGTAAAATATCAAGTTTTATTTGCATTGCAAAAATAATTTCATCTTTTATAATAGGAAGATTTATTGGATGACGAAACTGCTAGTTTTCTGAAAGACTTAAAAGATATAAACCCAGAAAAATTAACACAACTTCAACGAAAATTAGTTACACCAGTATCACAAAAAGGTCCAGTTCCGTTGCCTTCGTTTCCTGGAATACAAGAATTTTATAAAGATTTTATTTTGTACGCATTTAACGCCATGTTTTATACTTATTTGGAAAATACTTTCATCAGCGAAATTATGGACCTGAATAACTCACAGTTTGCTGGTAGTGATATCGAAGAGATAGGTAAATTTTTATGATAAATATCATTATTCAATTTATATATTTATAATTGTGGTTAATCATGTTTTTTTTTTTCAGAAACGGAAGTCGATGAACATACAAAGCAAAACTTTGTTGTGTGCTTAACTAGCTTAAGATTACTTTCAAAATTTTTGGGATTCCTAACATCTTTACCATACCGATCGGAAACGTCTATGTTAGAAGATGTCATTGTTTCTCAAGTTTCTTTACGCAGCAAGGTAGCAATGTTTATCTTTTAAGTCAAATATTTGTTTATTAACCGATTGACTTTTTTTTAGGTTTTACCTCATATTGATTTGCAATATTGTCTACAATCTGCAGTTCTACAAGGAAAGTTATCGTTAACGGTACCATGGGTGGTTGAGTATTTGTCAATGATGGATCATGCATCACTTCGACTACCATATTATAAAAAAATTCTGGAAATGTTGTATTGTATCTACAGAGCTTCTAATTATCACGCTATTACAAATTCAGAAGAATTTATGTCTCAAAAAACGGCAATTTTGATCAGGCTATCGATCGGCTGGCTATTTGAGTTACCGATTTTCCCTACAGAGTTATATTACTCCTGGCAATCAAAATACAATGATAAAGCGCTGAAAATGATTTGTGAAGCACAGGAAGTCATTACTAATACTGAAAGCAACTTAAATGATGCAGAAACATCTGTACTTTCAGTAAAACATTCTTTATTTTTGGATAAATTAGAAATGGTCGATGATCGCATTTTGTATAGTTGTTGTCCATTTTTGAGAGAATTAAATATTTTGTTGACACCAGGAAATTCGAATGTAAGCAACAGTGCTTCTTATAGACATGTTACTCCAGTTACTAGTCAGTTACAGAAACCTGCCAAGAAAACAAACACTAAACATCTAGAGGTAAAAACTTAATTTTTTTTATAATTATAAACAATTGAATATAATAATAGAACTATTTAAAAAAAATGCATTCTAATAGATTCAGCTAGAGGAAGCATTTTTCCACGGTCAACCTATGTCTACGCGAAAGACTGTAGAATATGTCTCAGAAAGAATAGCTTCTAGTTCAGTTAAATATATCTGTAATAATTTGTTACCTGTTGAGAGACAAATTATTTTTCAAGAGTTACAAAATATTATAAAAGAAAAATATAGTGACATATTAGAAAAGAACCCTGAGTCATTAAAGGTAAATTCATATAAATATAGTATATTATAGCATATTAGTATGTTAATTAGTTTTAATTACTGAATATGATTATTAACTGTTTTAGAACATTTTGTTAAAAGATATGAATTTGCTGGCAAGTAGAGCCTCAAATAATATAAAGGCAAAAAGTGAACAAGTTATACCAAAATTATGTGAATCTCGTATTACACAATCTATTGAATCGTTATTAGCTGAAGATTGTTTAAAGTCCGTTAAAGATATGTGCGTAAAAATTGCATTAAGAATGACTATAGAGAGAGTAGATCAATGGATTCAGTCACATATTGTTGGAGGATCTAGCTTTATAAAAGATATGAATGTTGAGTTGACTAAAGTTTGTAAAACGGATTCTGAAATGGATATGAATATAAATATGAAGCAACATAATCCAAGTGCAACAAGCCCTACAGATATTTTAGATGAAACAAGGGTAAGGCATTTAAAATTTGAACATATATGTTACAGATTTAACATTTTTTACAATCTTATTTTTAATTTTTAGAATCTGATTTGGGAACTGCTAGAGACACATGGTAAAACACAAACCGAGGAAAGTATATCTAATTATTGGGATCGGTTATATCTGAGCCTAACAGAACGATCTGACTTACAGTCAGCATCCGAAAAAGTTATCTCATCTTTGAGTTTGGACTTATGCTTATTCTTAAGTAAGTATTCTATTATTAATTTTTTTGTGAACTTACGGTATGTATGTATGTATAACATGAATTTAAATGTGTCAATTCATTTTATTTTACAGTAACTTACAGAGAAGATTTATTTACTCTCAAAATACAGGAAAAAGTATTGCGAGTTTGGAAAATAGATCATTTGCAATTTTCTGAATCAGATTCGCCATTTACAAAAATACTTAGTCCAAAGAATGTGGTATTATTATCTCAACCTCTGAATAATAAGATTTGGATAACGCTTGGAAGTTTTCTAAAAAAATTATTGAAAGAAAATATTTTATCCATTGATTTGTTGAATGAACAGGCTGTAGCATTGTTTAAGGACGAGTGGCCGATTGTAAGTAAATTTTTTTTTGATTTATTTTTTAACGGTGTATGTGTGGTTGATATGATAATTCCTTGAATTATTACAATAACGATTTTTTTACATAATATGAGTAAATATATAGCATATTTTTTTATAAACCCCATAATCATCATGTGCACTCATAATTGATTTCTATTTTATTTTGCAGCAAGTATCAAAAAATTTGTCCATCTGTTTAAAAGAAGCTATAGATGGTTATAGATCATCTAATGAAGAGACTGAAAGAATCAGGTGTTTATTAGAATGGGTAGCAGGTGCTCACAGTGATATGGACCGTGATAGTTTTGGTTTCGATTAAAACTATCTGTTGATTTTTTATACTGTTATATTTATAATGACAAGATGAATATTGATGTCTGTCTGCCTGTATGTTTGTATGTATGTATGTATGTAAGTAAGTAATGAATGCTTGTTGAAAAGTGTATATAAAAAAATAATGATAAAATAATCTATACTTTTTGAATCAATTGTCTGTATAAAAAACTTTTTGGCTGCATTATTCAATGTGTGTATATTTTGTTAAATGTTATTAACAATAAAAAATGTAGCTGTTTATTTTATACAAATTTATGAATGAAGATAGCTGTTTTTTTTAATACTTTATAGCATTGCGTAACCTAGTAGTCCTTTATTGCATTGTGCTTTAACCTCACGGTGCAGTGAAGGACTGATTATGTCACAGACAGCTATGATCTTGCTGACTTAGGACAGGTAGATAATGTAAAATAGTATACGATACTTGTAAGCTACGTGAAACTCTATTACACGGCGCTACGGTATCGCCTACGGGCTAACTACACGCCGTATTTTTCAAGATTTTTCCAACAATTCAAATGAAAGTCGTTACAAAAATACTAATTTCTACTTACTTTTATGACATTGACTATTGAGCATCAAATTACTTTTATGGCTTATAAGTTACATACTTAGTAATAAGTGCAATATTTATATAGTAGCCCTGGTAGAAAGTTAACGTTTGAAAAATAGTTAACAGGTTAACATTTAGTTAACTGTTTAATCTTAATTCTTAGCTAAAAATAATGCAAAAATAGCTTAGAATTAATTAAGCAAGCTCTGTTTTACTGACCCGGTTCACTCGGTCGTAGTTATATCTTGCTATCTGTAGCTGTTTCTGCTAAATTGCAGGTATTGGTAGTACGCTACACAGTTTTTCGTGCTTAGATGCAAATATTAATCATAAATAATGTCCGGGTGAGTATGTCTTTTATCTCGCAAATTAAAAAAATCCTGCGTTCACAGGATTTTTTTTTAAGTTTCACAGTAAATCCAAATATATTCAGAGAAAAAATAATTTTGATAAGATACTTTCAAATAATCTCAGAAACAAATATTGATTTTTATTCAAAGCAGTAATGTATTTACTTCTTTCTATATCATATTGTACTGCGCATGAGTAATCATTAGCCTACCTAAAAGTGAAGTACGATTTCAACAGTTAATAAAATAAGTTATTTTTCACACTATTTTCTATATTTGCAATTAAAATGCATAATTTATTTATTTTATTTTATTTACTTATTTTTAGAACTTTTTCGACTTTCGAAATCATTGGATTTGAGCATATGTATACATATGTATAAAAAATAAAAATAAATGTTTTGTAGATCTACTACTCTCAGAGTAGGAAATTATGAGACCCATTTTGAGAGTAGTAAAATCACTACACAAAATTGTAATTTTACTATTTTTGAAGTGAATAATTTGTCGGTTATGCCCATTTTCGGACAGTCTTCACATAGTATATTATTATTTCTTTTTTTACATGAATACGAATTAAATTTGGGACACTTTCATAATGATATCGATGTAGTATCACTGTTCAACGCCAACGAGTGCGTGTAAACAAAAAATAATTTTTTAGTTACAAATTATACGACGATTATGACAACGAGTTGAATTAATCAAAAGTAAAACTCTAATATATATTTCCATAAATATATTATGCATCGTGAGAGCCGGAATCCACTCTTGGGTCGGGCTATCACTTTCTTCAGAAAATTAACTTAAAATTTAGCAGGAAATTCCTGGCGACTACTCATCCACCCTCGCATATAGCAGACAGAAAAAAAATTAGCATAACGCAACGCTCCGTATACATAGAACAATAGATTCGCGGGGGCAGGCCGTCGGAATTCCTTGAGAGAGATGAGCTAGATGTGCTCAGAGCGGCGGATCGCAATATGCTAAAGCGCGGGAAAACGCGCCATGCTGCGAAGCAATCAACGATGATTTATATCGTAATTGCGAGGTTTTATGAGAGACGAGGGAGCGGAGCAGCAGCGCTTGTATAATACCTGTCCAGCATACACACGCGGTGCGTGCGGTGTATCGACGCGCGCGCGCGCGCCCCAGACCCGCTGGGGGGGCAAGTGATCTCGGCTGCCCTTTTATACTACTCGCGGACTCATTGCTATTCCTTCGGTGTCTTTAATAAACGAGTCGCCTGGCCCTCCTAACGAACTTGGAGCTTTCAAAGCTCCCTGCACTTGTTAAGAGACGCAGTTTTATTTAGGCTGTTTTTTTTTACTTTTTCTCTATTATCCTCCGGAGCTTTGCTTGATTCTTTATTATTACATCAAGTGTATAAATATATTATATAATACTAGGGGGTTCCCCCCTGCTCGCTACATAATTTGTTAATTTCAACCGTTTGAAAGTTTAACACCACATTAGCCCTGCTAGAAATATGGTTTGCATTATTAGAAATATATTTTTTTCTAACAAAAAAAAAAAAAGTTGATCTAAATTTTTAAAAAAAAGTGGCTTTCAATTACGTAATTATACATTAAATTTATAAAAGTGACTCTTGCAATTATCTAACAGCAAAATTTGCATGACTTTTATGACATTTTATCATATGTATATTATTTTTCTGAATTGCGTTTAACTTTTAGCAGTTAAAAATATAAAGAAAATTTTAAACTTGGTATAATGTTATCTACAGTCTTTTGATTGAATGCCTATTATAAGTTTATTGATAAATTAAAATATAAAGAAATGAAGAACACACTTAACGGATATTCTAAAGATATTGTTTTATTTGTATATAAAATAATTAGAACATGAAAAATTAGCAATATAAACAATAATTAATTGGTGTGTTGAGAGTACAAAAAATTATGCTATTAACAATTCTTGCGCGCCACAAGTTCTTGAAAGAGTTCTTGAAATAGAATCTGTGTATGCGGATTATTCCACGACTTGAAATCTGGTTGGCCGCGATCAAATCCTTCGCATTTCACGTAAAAATGCAATGCGATCTCTGGCTCTAATTTTCAATAATTCAATATCTAGAAAGTTTCCGAACGACAAGTAAGCAACAGCGTTGCTTATGCTCAAAGTCTGAATAAGATAATGATCCATGCACAAATTCATCAGCTCTTCAATTGCATATCTATCCGCGGCTATATACAGATTGTTGGCTAAATTCTCGAGATTTTCGACTTTTCCAGCGTAAATGAATCGCAGCAACTCTTTGAGCGTATCGTAATCGATATCTTTGATCACTACCGAATCGTTGCGTCTTTCTTTCATGTCGTGTTTGAACATCGAGGCGAACACTTTGCTTCGAACTGACAATATTGCCTTGTGAGCGTGTAACTTCTTGTTTTCATCATCGTCGAGGACGAGTGTCACATCACATAAATGTTCGTCCGTAAATATACGTTCGTGGTTTTGCAGTATCTGACGTTGAACAGCGCTCAAAGCATTACCTGACGGAGTACTCTGACCCGGAACGTAAACAGAGGAGAGCTTCAACATAATCGTGAGTGTGGTGTTTTTCGATTTTTCGAAATTTTCTAACAGAACGTGCCTCGCTGCGAATTTGTTAAAACCATGGGATTTGTCTGTTGAGTTGAATTCCTGGCATTGTCTTGTTCTTTTGTTGTAACACTCATCAGATGAAGATTGATCGACTATGGAGAGCTCGTAAGACGCTGCTACAGGAAAATTATTTTCCGACAAGACGTACAAAGACAGGTCATCTGAATCTCCATATTGATCGTAATTGTAAGGATACAATTCCAAACGCCATTTGTACTCCCCGTGAATCCCACTGGAGAACATTGGTGATAGTATATGTTCTCCTGAACTTTCACAACAATCTGGGAAATTTTCCAGGATCCACTTGTATTTGGAATGGGTCTGGGTAATGTTTCCACGATCACTCAATGTTGATTTTATTGGCTTATTATTCATTGTGTACGAGTCTTTTGCTATATGTGAAAGCAAATTAAATGTTCAATCAAAAAGCTAACGCGTTTAGCTGTTTATTTCGAGTAACTAATAATACACTCTCGTACACACGCGATCATCAGACTGATGGTTTAGACTACTTGTATAATATAGCTTATTATTATTGTAGCAAAAGGTATGCAAGTATAATATTAGCTGACACTTTGAAATATGAAACTAATATAGTTTGACAATTTTCCACTTGCTTCAGCAATAACGTAATGCCACTTGACTATATATTATATCAACTATTAGAACGTTACGAATGCGCAGCAGGCTATCGTGAAAATGCTTTGTATACGACTGACCGGATGGATTGAAACTTTCAATAGATAGGTATAGGATACTTATATATATATATATACTGTTTGAAAATTTTCGGGGTTTACATCACGTACCTATAGCTATAATAGCTATATAGGTATAGGTACGTGCCGTAAATATGTAATGTGAACAAAAGTATAGGCGGAGAAGTATAAGTATTACTTTATATATATATTTTTTTTATTACTTCTCCGCTAAGGGTGTAAACGGTGCCAGCATGCGCATGCATTGCGTAAGAAGATGAAAAAATGGAATGACACTAAATATATTACCATAACTATTTTCAATTTTGTAACAAAAACGTTAACATATTACCAAGAAGTGTTTAAGGGAATGTATACCTACGTTTTAAATTAACAAAAAATGAAAAAATAAATTTTATTATATTTGTCTTAAATTGTTTTAAAAGAAACATCCAATTGTACATACAATATGTATACATTTATGTACACTGTGAAAAACGTAAAACAACCTTTATATATATATGAGGAAAAACGCAAAAGAATGCCTTCCCGAGTGTCCAGAAATGAGTCAAAAACAGTGTTGGAGCATGCGCCTGCAACAGTTTTGATCTATTTCTATATGTTAAAAAGAGTTCAAATCTACTTTCCAACAGGTAAAAAGTGCCTTGGGACACTGTTTTCGCGGCTCTTCAAATTATGCGAAAAGTAGCCATTGTTCAAGGCCATGCACTCAATTGCTGAGGACGCAAACGAAAAATCCATGACTATAGGATGAAAGTAGGAGCAAAGAGCTTCTATTTCGACAATTTGAATAAAAGGTCGTTAAAAATGATCACTTAGGTAAAAAGTTATGAGCGACTGAAAATAGCGAAAACTCATGAAAATTTTTGCTATTTTTAATCGTTGAGAACGTTTTACCTATAAGCGACCATTTTTAGCGATCTTTGTTTTCAAATTGAAGCTCTTTTCCCGTACTTTATTATTCTACAGTCATGGATTTTCCGTTTGCGTCCTCAGCAATTGAGTGCATGGCCTTGAATAATGGCTACTTTTCGCATAAGTAGATTTGAACTCTTTTTAACATATAGAAATAGATCACAACTGTTGCAGGCGTGTGCTCCAATAGTATATTACACACCTAGGGAGGAACAAACTTGGACTGTCCAAATTTCCTCCCGTGGTTTTACTTGCCTAGCGAGTGGGAAGTGACAATTCCCGCCCGAACTTATTAATTGCGACAGTTTTCCGCACCACCCTGGAGGTACTGTCAGAAACACTTTACAATTTTTATGTTGTGTTTCAGGCGCGTTGATTTTTGTTTTGTTTTTTTTTATATTATTTAAAAAAATTTACCATAAATTTCATAGAATTTTACGACATGATAAAACGATATAAAATTATGGTATATGCCAAAAATAGATTTTGTTTCAAAAGTTAACAATTGTGGATTTGAAAATAATATTAGATATCTATTTTTGACATTTACAAGGAAAATTTATACTTTATGAGTTACTAATTTGGCTGGAATGGTAGGTCTTCCATTGAAAAATAATGACTTTATGTTCAATTTAAATAAACGATTTAAAGTGTAAATTTTCCTTGTTAGAAATTTTTTTATATAATTTAAAAAAAAACCCGTGGAATCATCGCCAAGAGCCATATAACCACGCGAGTCTTAGTACTACCCTCCACCCAGTAAATACATTTATTTAATAATATATATATATATAAAATAATATAAATAAAACAATATAATATGAATAAATCAATATAAATAAAATTCTTTCAAATAACAAACGACGTTCTTATCGTCCATTCCAAAAACCACCACCTCTACCGGGACGTCTGTTATTTCCATAAGGTCTGTTTTGTTGTTGATGATTGAATTTTGAGCCTTGCTCGTTTGGAGTGCTCTGGTACGGTCGAACCATACGCTGCGATTGTTGCCCATAACCAGTCTGTCGATAACTTTGATCAGCTTGCTGTCCCTGGTATTGATTCGACTGATAACCAGCTGCCCATGAGTAATCTCGGTTATACTGACCTGATTGATTGCCTGAATAGTTTCTCGAATCATTCTGACGATCCGACGAATACCCGCTGTGATAGCCAGGTCGAAGAGACTGCTGCAAGGAAGCAGGTGGAACGGGGCCATAAACGCCTTGCTGTCGATTGTTTTGATTGTTCATGTGATGCCCCAACATCCTGTGACCTGCATCACCAAGTGATCGTTGGTATTGATTCGACTGATAACCAGCTGCCCATGAGTCGGCTCGGTTATACTGACCTGATCGATTGCCTGAATGATTTCTCGAATCCTTCTGACGATCCGACGAATACCCGCTGTGATAGCCCGATCTAGAAGACTGCTGCAAGGAAGCAGGTGGTGGAACAGGTGGATTGTTTTGATTGTTCATGTGATGTCCCAACATCCTGTGACCTGCATCGCCAAGTGATCCAACTTTATTTGAAGGAGCAAAACTGGTTTGGGGCCGCCACTGATTGTTACGCCCGCGATTCATTCGTTCAAAGGCTTCAAAGTCTTGTGGCTTCAAAACTCGAGGTGGCTCCTCGGCTCCCTTAAGTCGTTTGGCAGGGAATATATAATCAGAACCATACTTAGAATCTCGAAATCTTACACAAACAATTCTGTTCTTTCTGACAGGCAATGTACTTATGGGCGAAGCTAGAGTTTCATCTTCTCCGACACAATCTTCGGCTAACAAGACGGTTCCACGCATACCATCTATACAAATGTCTACTTCTTGATCATAGCCTATTTTGTTTTCGTATAAGCCTTTCAAAAATTTAAAACCACTGTTATCAGGTCCTACGTAAAGTCTATCGTCTCCGCGAACGTTTCTTTTCTTCTCTGCTTCGGTTAATTGACTGTAATAAGGCTCCAACGCTTTAAATAAACGCTCTTCGTCGACGAATGGAAGCAGAGCTACACCCTGCCAAGCAAATTTCTTCCCGTTAAGATCGATCTTAAAATCTTCGGGATAGAAGTCGATGATTGTTGATGTAGCATCTTTCATTAATGTTGCCCAAGGAGCTGGAACGTGCTTGCAACTAGCAGCTGGAAATACACCCATTAGTTGTTCTAGTGGTCGAAATGGAGCAGTACCTTTTTCAAACTCAGTTGAAAGGCCACCTATATTGATAAAATCACTAGCAAATGGGGCATAGTGATATGGAAAATACCACTTCCATGAAGCACAGCCTTGATAATAATAACGTAAAACCCAACACAATCCTCGAACGTATTCAAGAGCGACCATATTCCTAAATGCTAAATTATCCGGCAACACGTCAAACTTAGATTCGTAATAGCGATCTTTGAAACCGTCTTCCCACAATCTTACTTCATCGTGTGTTTGCTCGTCTTCTTCCTTTTCAACTTCATCGTGCTTACGTTTCTGACCTCTACTTCCTGAACTTTCACCGTCGGGTACTATTATCTTCTCTAAAGCAAGGCTAGCATTAGTACCTCCGCCTTGCAATGTATTTTCAGCAGCACTTGTATTATAATTTTTTCCTTGCATGCGCATTTGATAAGCCGCATGTCGCGCATTTTGTATGGGCTTTACTTCCTTACCCAGAGGGTTGGGTGCAAATTGACCCACTGGAGTCCAGCTTGGTTTATAATTACTTATATTTTCAGTTCGTCTCTTCTTATTCTTTTCACGTGCTTTAAATGCTAATTCATTCTGCTGGCGTTTTTTAAAAATTTCGTCTTCTACATGACCAAGGTCATTTAAAATTAATTGTACCCGATCTAAATTTACATCTCCGCTATTAGTTAAAAAACCTCCAGTTTTATAAACAGTCTTTTTATACAAAGTTACGAGCCTATCAATTGCATTTTCCCTGATTTCTAAAGATGGTAAATGAGGTAAAAAGTCGTTTCCCACGAAGAAACACATAAATATCCAATCGTCAAGAGCTCTTTCAAAATCGTACTTAAAAGGTAAGTTGGGCATCTCTAATTCTCGTTCCAAATATTCACGAAGAACATTCAAACGAACAAAAATGAATTGGCACTCTGAACCAAAAGCTTTCTCTTCCTCTTTTTCAGTTGGTTTGGCGCCAAGACAATCCTTCATCTCGTGATCTATTTGGCCACATATATCACAAGGTCTTGGCTTATTTGGTTTAAATTCTTCTCGAATGATAGTGAAGTTTGGTTCATGTGTAGCCAAACCTAACATGATTAAATCAGCATCAGCTCCACATAAAACATGCTGCGTATTTGGATCATGATCTGGTTGTGCTCTTTGTTTTCTTATATAGTCCATAATTTTGTGTTCACCTTCTCCAGGAACATTAGCGTCACTCAGTATAACTTTGATATTTTTCCAACCAGGGTCATTGTTTAGTCTATCGTGTATGTAGTAATGTAAGCACGCCGATAATCTTGCCATGAATGGTGTACCAGGAGTGATACAGTTACTATCAAATTGGTCCTCTTTTGGTTTCTCTGCTGGTAAAAATGCTCCCTTCAATGCCAACTCTGATCGAATTCTAGCAATTTCTGACAACTTTTCACTTGTCTCTTTCGATGCTCTGAATCGCCGAGACCTTTGCTGGTTCATCTTTGCTCTGGGTGCAACACCATCAATAGCCATGTATAACAACTTTCTTGGCCTAACAATACGAAACAGCCGGTCTATGCAATCAAATATTGCTTCCATCATTTCATCTTCATCTCTTGGAGCAGGTTTGTCTTCAGGATGCGTACAAGGATGTATTATACCGTTCATATCCAAGTACAAGTTATCAAATTCGACCCCATTTGGATTAGGTTCTAAAGTATTGACTGGAATCGGTACACCATCAACACTAGTTGCCTTGTTTTCTATACATTCGATTATGACCGAAGGGTATTTTCGGCTCAACCACCGGAAGAATGCTGGTACTCCCATGGTTGGATGCTTGTAATAAATTATTCAACGATATTTGTAGTAAGATAAAAAATGAATAAGACAATCAGCAAAAATTGAAATTGTGCGACTGTTATGACCCAGCTCGGTTCTTCCGTAGGTTAAACGAATTCACACTTACTTATTTATCACTACTAACTCTACTATCTCTTTAAGCAATTTTTAAGAAATGTTAATAATGTATTTATAAATTGTTCTGTTTTTCAAATTCTATTAAGATGCTATTAATCAATCTTTCAAACTGTAAAAATGTTAAAATGTAAATGAGACACTAAATATTTTGAAACTTAGATTTTATTTTAGTGATAAGTATTTATAGTTAGTAAGTATACCGGCCTCGCGAACAGGTAACTGCGTTTATCTCTGGGAGAATTTTACTGTTATTAAATAATATGTAATTTTTTGTCTGGTCAATAAATAAATAAATAAATAAATAGTGATGCGATCGGCGGGTACGCGGGAGGCAGGCGCGTCGCGTACGACGATCACGAACAGCTGCGGCGCATAGATATGATAATGGAGAAGGTGAGAGATATGGTCGTCCAGCTATTATCAGCCAACGAAGCTGAGCACAGAAGCTCATCGCGTAGCAGCCACGGTAGACGTAAGCGCCCGCGCGAAAAATCAGTGGAAAGAAATCCGAGAAACAAATCGAAGTTAATTGTGCCAGCCGAAAAAAAGCAGCGTGCACACGTAGAATCAGCAGGAAAAATCAGAGCATCGCAAAAGCTACCGTCAGTAAGTTCGTATCGACAGCCCAGAAGGCCAAGGTCAGTAGGCACGCAGCTGATAAACAGCAAATCGGCTCAAGGCTCGACGGGACACGTTCGTCAAAGAAGTCGGTCGAATTCGCGACGAGATTCGCCCCGCCGTGAAAGAAGAGCCGCAGTAAAGCAGGCCTGGTCAGACACAGAGACCGAGCTCGAGTCTCAGAGCGAATGTGATAACGCTTCAGATCGCGAGTCGCTCGCAATTTTTAATGCCGAGGCAGAAGCAGAACGCCTCGATTCAGATATTGAGTCCGAGAATAGCCTTAACGATGAATCGGCGAACGAAGCGAGCGAGGGCTTTTATCATAGAGCATCTGAATTTGCGCGCTTAAAGGCACGCAAGCTCGAAGCTAAATATGCGAAAAGAACGAGAGGTATACGGCACGACGTCGGTAAAAATGAGCGAGAAAGCTCCGAGCGTAGACAGCGCGGCCGATCCGACGACCGCAAGCGTGATGCACGTCAACGCGAACCTCCTCATCGAGAACGACGAGATATGGGCAGGTGTAGCCCACCAGATGACGATCCGGAACCATTCGACGGCGACGGCGGACGTAAGTGAAGTATAAAATCACCGCGTCGCAAACGCTACGTAGAAGAGAAATCTACAGACTGTCCGGGGTCTGAGAACTTCGACGCGACGATACCGTTCCACCATGCTGAAAAATTTATCCAATCTTTTGATGGTGACCCCAATAAATTAAATTTATTTTGCTATGCAACTAGAAAATTAACGAGTTCGCACGGTCCAAACTACAAAGGGTTGATATTGCTCCTAATCGCAAACAAATTGAAGGGCAAGGCTACGGAAGCGTACCGCGCGAGAACGGCATATTATAGTTCGGTAAAGAAATTTCTGCGCGATCTCACGTTACACTTCGTGAATATTGGAAGCGCGGATCAAATACATGCCGAGATAAATTCGTGCAAGCAAAAGCCGAACGAGCCGGTAGGCGCTTATGGACTACGCGTAGAAAAATTCTATAACAGCTTCATAACTATCATATGTTGCTCCAGATTTAACACGCGTGGACAGAAAATCTAGATTGCGCCAAACGAAATAGAACGTGCTAGAGCAGTTCTTATTCGGCCTGAGGGCGCCTCTGGATCATCAGGTACGCAGTAAGTTCCCAAAGGACTTAGGTTCGGCAATAACCACGGCAATCGAACTCGAGGGTAAGCAGAGCGCGAGATTCGCCAGTAATAGCAGTCCGTATCCCGCAAAATCGTCCGCCCAGCTACGTAGAACTTCGGCAGAAGTCGACTCCGAGGTTGACTCGGACGAAGATGAGCGTTGCGAATCGAACACGAGAAAATCTGGCACAACAAAGAAAAATCAACAACCGAAGGGCAGGCCCCACTGTTGTTATTGTGATACGCGGGGTCATTTGGTAGATAGCTGCAACGAATTAATCAGACATGCAGCCCAAAGATTAATTACAAACCCTCAGAGGGGAAACGGCGGCAACGGTAATTCGGGGAGTAGAAAAATTCGAAAAAACCGTAATAACCGTAATAACCGTAATAACCGTAATAGGAGTGATCGGGACACGTCACACGACCGCAATGAATATAGCGATGATGATCGGTCCGACAGTAACCGTAAAATGCCCTCAGTTAAGAAACCGAATGGGTAAATTTTACGCAGATTCCGGTGCGGATATTTCCGTCGTGAAGGTCGGGGAATTGGCCCCTGG